>JAVTVY010017344.1:0-66740 GCA_036873755.1 Hanleya hanleyi | reverse complement strand
TCGCAAGCTGATAGCAAAATACGACCGTAGCGTGCAAGATCTATGGCGTTACGTTTCGTAACTTGTCTGATTCCGCTTAACCCGGGGCTAGAGGCCGTATGAACCCATGTACTTCAAGATCCTCATATGAACAGTCACAATCAAAGCGTGACTGAGATACATCATTCTCTAGATTAAGATTATTAGGGATTAAGAATACTGATCAGCGATACGGATTTGATATTTTTGGAACGTCTTGTTGGCATCTTTGAAAACTGGTGACCGCTTCTCTCTTACAGGAAACTGCCTATGTTTATGTATACTGTCATGGTATTGTAGTCTATTATTAGACGGGATGCTTCTAGAATATATGACGCAAGCTTGTTTACGTGGGTTAATCACTTCGATCTTTCTATTATTATAAATTGTATCTAGGCCAGATGATGATGTAATGCATATTCGAGAGGCTTCTTGATTTGGTAGAATGTACTAGAATGCCACATAAAGTATAAATAGCGTAACACTCAGTTAATGTGGAAGGTTATTCAAACTGGCTTTATGTGGGTGCGTTATACTATGCGGACTGCTATAATCCTGTGAATTGACTTTTGGCTGCTGTTTAATTTACGTGATTGAACTGTCGGAAATTGGACATTCACTGGGACTCTAAACAACCGAGCAGTGTTGGACTACCAAAATACAGAAAAGTGATTTGTGCACGTCGGCACGGATTGTGAAGAGATTTGTGCACGTCAACACGGACTGTGAAGTATGAACCGGTATAGCATTGAACAGTAAGACTATATTTCACATTTATTTGTTGTATTGACCTTACTTAATTTGTATATGATTTTAGTATTGTAAATAAATATTTGACTGTTAATCCTGGACTTCACAAACCTTTTCTGTTACATTTTTCTGTTACCGTAAATTTGACGGGACAATACTATGATCGTCTCTTTGAATTTGGTGCTAATACTGTTATATGGAATAGGTCTTTGGATTATGGACGGGGATATTCTTTAATGGACGACGGCTGAATTATGAATGACGGACTAGATGCTTGTAATTTGATCTATTCAATTCCTGTATTCCAAGTGATTACGATACAAGTTCCATTTTCAAGTCTTTGATATGACTCGGCCCGGAATCAAACCTGGAACATGCCACTTGTGATGCATGGAAGTGCTCTACCAGAAGGCTACCGTGGAGCGGTTTGTAGTATGGTCTGGACAACATTAGCAGCACCAAAGTAAACCAGGTATGCGATAATGAATAGGACTTCACCTTTTTCAAGCTGTCTCAGTAGATTCCATTAATTGACCATATCACGCAAAGTATGGGTGCTAGAAATTTCTGACACCTCTAGAATTTTGTGATATGAGAGAGAATTTTACCCCTCTCTGGCAAAATCACCTTCCAGGATATTCAGTGGATTATACTTAATCAGTTAGCTGAAAACTATCAACTGGTTAGGTTTGATACCTCGATCAGGGTATAAGTGCAATATATGCGTAAATTAATTTTGGTTTTCCCATGTTTATGCAGTACCCGGTAATTCAGATATTTGTACAAACGATGCTTGGTACAATCAGTTCACTACACATGCGACTTCACTATCTTGGGTCATTTTCAGAAAATTATTATCACCATTACCTCAAATGAGGTATAATACCCTGACTGAGGTATTAAACCCAACCTGATAAAACGTTCCTGTAGCAGCACTCCTAAGAATATGAACTGCCGGTAAATGCAATTGCTTCATCTCACATTAAAAACAGAAGTCTAATCGTTCATATTACCAACAATCATTTTATCAACAGTAGTATCATGGTAACATTATCGATACTGCCATGCCTGTAATAACGTTCGAGTCACGATCGATGCCGGTTAAATAAAATATACAAAGTAGAAGCACATAGATTGTCTACAAAATAGCTACATACATCTCATGCTTTTTGCAAAGCCTCCAAACATATATCATCTATAATAATTAACCAAGCAAGATTCGAGGCCCGAAATGCCAACAGATGGTCACATATAGCCAGGGCTACGTTTTCCGAAATTATGCAATGATTCAATATAACATTCAGAGTTTGTGCCATGACCAAGTAGATCCTTGGCATGGCTTAAGGAGTGTCCAGACAATTTTGAAAGTGTCATTTTTTTTCATTATATTTTGACAAGTGGTTGAGTAGAACTCCAATATTCAAAATTAATGATAAATTAAGAGATCACCAGGTTTTGTTATGCAAAATCTGAGATTTAATATGGTCAACTACAATGATTTAACCCAGCTCTAATATATATGGGAATTCCATGAAAATTCCTGTATAATCACAAAAAAACTCTGTCTTATTTGTAAATATTACAATGTCATTTTCTTCAATATGCATCAATAATATCTGGGAACAATGCTAAATCGGAAAATCTAATAAAATGGGGAGTCATTGGGCATTTTTTCAAGATCGTTTCGTATGCCAGCATGGCCAACTATGGTCAACAGGCAAATTTACTCCGATTTTGCTAAGTTTGACAGGCTCAGCGTTCCTTTTTGTGGAATTATTGCATCAAAATTTGGAAAACACATTATGTAATTTAGAAATCCTTTCACAACCGTTGTCTTTAAAGTTAAATTTTGTTTGATTATCCCTCTTTTGGTAGATGCACAGAGACATGCACAGTATAGACATAACACTTGATTTGTCTGGAAACTCCTTAAGTTTATGTTAGCTTAATAATCATTCGCGTATATAGCGTTCTTTTCGAAAGACTCTAGATGTCTGACATCGGGTGGCTATCTGCAAACAACAACAACAATAACAAATCATGATTGGTCACAGTGATGCATCCCATGTTCATAACAGATACTAAGTTACATTATGGTACCATTCGTAACAATCTGATTAAAATTAAATCCTATCTGCTTCTCCATTTGGATATGTTGCTTACAGCAGGATGTAACCGGCTTGCAGTCGTTAATATCATATATAGACGAGCTTCCATGATGGGGTGCCTCGATCCATTCTGGTCCATGTACACATCGATCCAATTTTATTCTTTTCATCGTGATGTCGGAATTATCTGGATGGGAATATGTTTGTAAGTCTGATTTGATACTAACACTGAAGGTATTCGATCAGCTCAAACTAAGCTCACTTGGCCTTAGCCTTTAATAACTGTCACTCATTCGTGTCGCCGGTAAAGCTAAATCAATATTGCTGGAATTAAAATATGTAGACCTAGGCAATGAATTTCGCCTCCTCGCCATGTCCACCCTGGAGTATCGGCTGGGCGTTAATTTCTTCTCGGCGGCTCATCTATTTATAATGTTAACGAATTTAATGTTTCACCATTTCCAGTAATCAAATGGTGCCAGACCTCTGGAGATATTTGCGGTGTTGGTGCCTGATACAATGCCGAGGTGGAACTGCTTGCTAGACAATTACGTCTCGTTACTAGATTTGTTTTGGTCACCTTGGGCATTGGCGTGCTGGGTGCCTAAAACGAGTGGATATTTGCTTTCGCGGTTTATGCGTACTGTTCTGAGATAAAATACGGATCGATTTGCACAAAGAAGGTAAAGATTGGTTTTGTAATTTAAGAACAACACCTGGTTAACTAAAATTGCGCGCCAGAATGCGTGAGTGAAGCGGCCGACGACTGAATCTCGTGGTTGTTTCACGCGATTTGTAGATACTACGCTGAAGTTTCTGGTACAGGTATTCAATTTTGATTGAGGGAATAGATATGTGTTTATTTGTGAAATTTCCAGATTATAATTGTTTTGAAGATATAGCAAAAAACATTATCCCCACTTCGTGTTTGCTATTTGCCATTACTCGTCAGCTTAAACGCTCTCGATATTGGTTAAATGTAAGTAGTAGTTGATTTCATCCGTCTAATTGTATAACGAAAGATCAGTTTTAAAGATCATACCCAGACGCACGGACACACACACACGTCTGTTGAAGGTGTACAGCGGGGACATCCACAGACGACCATACAAGTGCGGACTTCTTTACTTATGGGATATTTAAGAAACAACCTGGTTTGTGATCTGGACAGCCTCAAGACTTCTGTGACCCATTCAGACCCGTTCGGCACTTAAATTAACCAAGCCTGTATTCTAAGATATAAGTGAGACAGTGAACAGTGTGGAGACACATAGGCAAACACCATTTTCAAACGGAGGACATTTCAAACACACACGTATCAGCTTTCACCAGTCAAAGTGGGGAACTATACCTTAGCTTGTTCATTCGAGAGTTGTATAATACCAGAAGTGGATGAAACTGAACTTCTGATAATACAGACAGGCAAACATCCGGAAACAGATTCCCAATCTTTGTCAAACCGGAGACGTCCCCGATTGGAGGTGTGTCCCCAGTGTAAAGGTGTATTCATATAAATGTCCCCGCTTTGCACCTTTGGAATACACACACAATCACACGCACAAATTGAATTTTGTCTCCATGGACTGCCATTATTATTTTGGATGACTACGAAAAAAGGATTGCATGAAGTCAACCAAAATATTACTATGTAACATTAGCGGTTCTTTAAAGACGTAACTGGCAGCATTCGGGTTGGTCAGGAACATCCGAGGTTGATCTCACAAACATGGAACACTAAGGTGCTCATAGCCTGGAGTCTCAATGATCTTCAAGATTATCCTGACACAAGCAGAAAGAAGATGCGCCCCTTCCCTTCCATCAGATTGCTTCGGTTATGTTAATTCTAGCTGTTGCGACCGTATGCATTTACATGTCCATTACGTTCAAACCCGAATGGCACCAGTTATATTTGGATTGGCTCTATCAGATTCTGGTCTTTTCTCTTTTCATTATCACCCATAATAATAATGGCAGTTCACGGAGGAGACGAAATTATCTATGATGCCAATTAGCGTGTTAGGAGCTCCTCCTAAGGAAAACTACATTAGAAAAAGCGATAGGCATTCTAAATATACTCTTTTCAATTGCAATTTCTCTATAAGAATACATGGTATTTTGAATGATGTTACTATGCAACATTGTTCGAAAAGATTGTTCGCCAACATGTTATTAAGTGTGTGTTTATACAGATTGACTTGGGATGAGCTTTTCAACAAAATCTTTCCTTCGAGCTTGAAAAAGAGATTTTCAACATGCGCATTCTTTATGAGAAACGACGATTTTTTTAAGGATGTTACCGTGCAACATTGTAAGAATGCAGCGTTCATCAACATCGTTAATGATCGTTACAATGTTGCACAATTACATGCGGAACTCCCCCTGATGTTACATGAGTAAGTGTGTCAATCAACAGGTGACAGACGTTAACATCATATATAGACGAGCTTTCATGTTGTGATGCCTCGATCCATTCTGGTCCATGTACAGACCGATCCAATTTTATTCTTTTCATCGTGATGTCGGAATTATCTGGATAGGAATCTGTTTATAAGTCTGATTTGATACTAACACTGAAGGGATTCGATCAGCTCAGACTAAGTTCTCTTGACCTCAGCCTTTAATAACTGTCGCTCATTCGTGTTCGCCGGCAAAGCTAAACCAATATTGCTAGAATTAAAATATGTAGACCTAGGCAATGAACTTCGCCTCCTCGCCATGTCCACCCTGGAGTATCGACTGGGCGTTAATTCCTTCTCGGCGGCTCATCTATTTATAATGTTAACGAATTTAACCTGTTTCAACATTTCCAGTAATCAAATGGTGCCAGACCCCTCGAGATATTTGCGGTGTTGATGCCTGATACAATGCCGAGGCGGAACTGCTTGCTAGACAGTTACGTCTCGTTTACTAGATTTGGTTTGGTCACCTTGGGCATTGGCATGGTGTAAATTGACGATCACGTTCATTTCTGAAGTAAATAACCTAACCTCATGTTGGAGACCCCTTCCCCAGGTGTTGACAATTTAGACACAGGGATGTCGATGGTATTCTCGCCATCATATCACCGATGTAGACGTAGGTCTCGTCTCGCGTTCCCGAAATGACCATGCCACCCCAGCATGGAAGCTCATATATTTATGATGTTAACGACCGTCTAGTCTGTTTTAATATGTCCGGTGTATAATAATTCCAGCTCCTCCACATATTATACAGTGTTCGTATCTGGCACAACACACGTTTATGATAGGTGCATAGTGGGGAGATCCACAGACAACCATACAAGTAGGGACTTCTTTATTTATTTGCTATTTAAGAAACCTCTTACTGGTTTGTGTTCTGGGCAGCCTCAGGATTTCCATGACACGTTCATACCAGTTGACATTTGCACAGCACGTGATATAACCAAACCCGTATTCCAGTCTACAAGTGGGGACACATGAAAACATTCCGGCAAAGTGGGGACACGCAGGCAAACACCCGTTCTCAATTTCAAACACACCCGTTTTAAGTTTCCTCCAGTCAAAATGTACCTTATTTATTTTTTAACTATAGTGTTGTATACAAGATCATAAAACGGGCAGTGAAACAGTTTGCCAGTCTTTGTCAAACCGGGGACATCCCCGGTTGGAGGTGTGTCCCCAGTGTGAAGGTGTGTATTCATATGAATGCCCCCGCTATACACCTTTCGTAAATGCAAACACACACGCACACACATCAAACTGCGTTTTGTCTCCTTGATGAACTGCCATTATTATTTTGAGTGATAACTGCAGGCAGTCAGCCCAAATATCACATTGTAGAGTGAGCGAGTGAATATGATTTAACATCGCTTTCAGCACTATTTCGGTCATATCACGACGTTGGTTACTTATTCCTTTTCACACCTGGAAACCACACGGATTCCTTTTAACACACGAGGACCCCACGGGTGGGGTCCTATTCCTTTTCACACCCGCGATCCCCACGGGTGCCCCAGTTAGTCGCCTATTACGACAAGCTCTCTGTGGAGCTGAGAACTATTCTTACCATGACCTGCAGTGTGCACAACGATACCCCAGGTCAATCCCCGGGAGCCCCACGGGAAAATCACATTGTAATATCAGCTGGTCCTTATTAACGTAAATGGCGGCATTCGGGTGAATGACTGCATGAGTGAATACGATTTAATGCCGGGTTAACCATGAACATGCAAAGGGATATTGGTCTCACAAACATGACCCGGATTCTCCCACTGGTCGTCAAGATTATCCAGACATTAGCAGAAAGAAAATGCGCTCCTGCCTCCTATCAAATTGTTTCGGTTATTTTGATCCTAGCTGTTGCGACATTACAAGTTCACATGTTCATGGTTAAAGCCGAATGTCATCGGTTATTTTTGGGTTGACTGTTTGAGGTCCTAGCTCTGTTTTTTTTTATATCACCAAAAACAATTATGGCAGACCATGTAGGAGAAGAAAGTATCTCTGATGCAGTTAAAACGGTTGACATGGTCGTTAACATCATAAATAGACGACCTTCTATGCTGGGGTGCCCCGAGAAGGAAATAACTTCTTAATCTTGGGCTTTTCTGAAGAAAAGACTGCATGACTGATGGCGAGAGTACCATCGGGATTTCGGTGTCTAATTTTCATCACCCGTGGAAGGGTTCGAACATCAGGTTAGTTGATTTACTTTAGAGATTAAAGTGATCGTCACTTTCCATCATACCAATCTCCATAGTGACGGATTTATTGACTTTTAACACTGACCCGCACAAAAATAGCCCGTAAACGAGACGAAACAGCTTAAAGTGACTAACATTATCAACAGATGAGCCGCCAAGAAGGCATCAATTCCCAGTCGATACTCCAGGGTGGACATGACGAGATTCATTGGCACTGCGAAGACGGTGTAATTTTAGAAGCATTGGTTGTATCTTTGACAATGTCAGTGAACACAAATAAGTGACATTTATTAAAGGCTAAGGCCAAAGAGCTTAGTTTGAGCTGATCGAATACGTTCAGTATTAGTATCAAATCAGACTTACAAACAGATTCCTATCTAGATAATTCCGACATCAGGATGAAAAGAATAAAATTGGATCGATGTGTACATGGACCAGAATGGATAGAGGTCTTTGACCTGACATATACAGTTACCGTCATCCACAGGCAATGTCTGCGGGCCAATAACAGGAAGCGCCTTTCAAATTTGGTAAAAAAGGAATACAAATAAATACAAGTTACAATGTAGCTTCATAATGTTCAAATGAACAATCACAATCAACTTGTTCTAGCCAAAAGAAAAATCATGGCTACATCCAATTGACCTCAAAGAGGATGAAATAGACGACTCATTGCCTGGTTTCTAATTTGCTCAAGTATGAGAAAGTCTATTAATAAAGGACTGGTCTTAGCTCTGGTGAATTGGTCTTCTGGCATGGCTCGGCTTTGTCAGACGAACCATGACTACGGACGATCTATGTTCCCAGCACCCTTCGTTGTCGTTGTTATTGGCCAACATTCTTCGTGATGAAAATATTTAGCGTTGAATTTGACCAACACTTCTTGGTTATAACTGGCTATAAAGAAGATTGGGATTTGGATGACACAGCTCTTGCGATTATTCACGCCTTAGTAAAATAACTAACAAGTTCTGCGCTAATTATTGCACAACACACGGTACAACGCCTTGTATAATCGTGCCATGCTGAGCCCACTCTGCGCCGTTTACAAGCGACGACACATTCGGAACTCCCGAGCGGAAATCTACGAATCTCAAACCGGAGATCCCCGAGAAGTTGCGAATGGCGACGACACTGATTGTCCAAGAGTCATGCGCACACAAGCTCTAGGCTCTAGTTCAACACAATTCATAAACAGGCTCTGGCTAAACACCATTGGATAATATCAATTCCAATGATGGATTTTGAGGACATATGATGAAGGCTCTAGCTCAACACTATTCATCGGACTCGTGGTCAAAAACATATGTAATCTTCCCCAATATGACTTTGCTCCACCTCTGCAAGTTGATTGTTAATTGAACATCATGAAGCTCGTATTTCCATGTATTTGTCATACCTATTTTGTTTGTTTACCAACTTCCAATGGCCTTTTCAATTCCTGGCTCTCAGACATTAACTCTGGATGACGGTTACTGTATGTCAGGTCACAGGCCTCTATCCGTTCTGGTCCATGCACACATCGATCCGATTTTATTCTTTTTATCATGATGTCAGAATTATCTGGATAGGAATCTGTTTGTAAGTCTGATTTGAAACTAATACTGAACGGATTCGATCAGCTAAAACTAAGCTATCTTGGTCTTAGCCTTCAATAACTGTCGCCCATTCGTGTTCGCCGACATTGCCTACAAAGCTTCAACCAATGTCTCTGCAATTACAATACGTCCAAACAGTGCCAATGTATATAGCCTCCTCGACATGTCCACCCTAGAGTATCGACTGAGCGTTAATGCTTTCTCGGCGGCTCATCTATTTATACTGTTAACGACGTTAACCTGTTTCAACATTTCAAGTGATCAAATGATGCCAGAGCTCTCATGGTTTTAACAGTGTTGATGTCTGACACAACGCCGACGCGGAACTGCTTGCTATACAATTACGTCTGGGTTACGGACTATATTTGTTTTGGTCAGTGTTAAAAGTAATTAAAGTCGTCACCTTGGGCACTGACGTGGTGTAAATTGACGATCACTTTAATTTTTTAAGTTAATAACCTAACCTGATGTTCGATACCCCATCCCCGGTTGTTGAAATATTAGACACAGAGGCGATACTACTCTCGACATTAGTGATGTTGACGTGTACGCCGCGTCCTGCGTTACCGAAATGTCCACGGTTAAGAAATTATTGCCTTCTATCTATGATGTTAACGACTGGGTCACATGTTTTAATATATCCAGTTCCCAAATGATTCAAGCTCCTTCGCATATTTATTTTGTACTGTTAGTATCTGGCACAACACCCCCTCCCCCTCACACACACATGTCTGTCAAAGGTGTAAAGCGGGGATATCCACAGACCACCATACAAGTGGGGACTTCTTTACTTACGGGATATTTAAGAAACCTCCTATTGGTTTGTGATCTGGACAGCCTCAAAACTTCTGTGGCCCATTCGGATTTTGTTCAGGACTTAAACTAACCAAGTCCGTATTTTAAGATACATGTGGGGACACATTCCATACATACAAATTTGGTGAATAGTGTGGGGACACCCAGGCAAACACCCATTTTCAAATGGAGGACATTTCAAACGCACACGTATCAGCTTTCACCAGTCAAAGTGGGGACCCATACCTTATCTTTTTCATTGAAGAGTTGTATAATACGGACAGGCAAACATCCTGAAACAGATTCCCAATCTTTGTCAAACAGGGAACGTCCCCGGTTGGAGGTGTGTACCCAGTGTAAAGGTGTAATTCATATAAATGTCCCCGCTTTGCACCTTTGGAATACACACACACACACAAACTTCATTTTGCCTCCATGGACTGCCATCAATATTTTGGATGACAACGAAAAAAAGATTGAATACAGTCAACCAAATTATTACATTGTAACATTAGCGGTTCCTTGAAGACGTAACTGACCGCATTCGGGTTGGTCAGGAACATCCGACGTTGGTCTCACAAACATGGAACACCCATGTGCTCATAGCCTGGAGTCTCCCAATGATCTTCAAGATTATCCTGACACAAGCAGAAAGAAGATGCGCCCCTTCCCTTCCATCAAATTGCTTCGGTTATGTTGATTCTAGCTGTTGCGACCTTATGCATTTACATGTTCATTACATTCAAAATCGAATGGCACCAGTTATATTTGGATTGGCTCTATCAGATTCTGGTCTTTTCTCTTTTCATTATCACCCAAAATAATAATAGCAGTCCACGGAGGAGACGAAATTATCTATGATGCCAATTTGCGTGTTAGGAGCTCCTCCTAAGGAAAACTCCATTTGAAAATGCGATATTCGTACTAAATATACTCATTTCAAATGCAATTTCTCTATAAGAATCCATGATGTTACTATGCAACATTGTTCGAAAAGGTTGTTCGTCAACATGTTATTAACGATCATTATAATGTTGCGCATTGATACAGAACCTTCACCTAAGTGTACATGCGAGAGAGAGAGACAGAGATAGAGTATGTGAGTATGTTTATACAGATTGACTTAGGATGAGATTTTCAATAAAATCTTTCCTTATGAGATTGAAAAAGAGGTTTTCAACATGCAAATTCTCTATGAGAAACGACGAATTTTTGAAGGATGTTACCGTGCAACATTGTAAGAAAAGATCGTTCATCAACAACATCGTTGATGATCGTAACAATGTTGCACAATTACATGCGGAACTCCTCCTGACGTTACATGCGTAAGTGTGTCAATCAACAGGTGACAGACGTTAACATCATATATAGACGAGCTTCTATGATGGGATGCCTCGATCTATTCTGGTCCATGTACACATCGATCCAATTTTATTCTTTTCATCGTGGTGTCGGAATTATCTGGACAGGAATCTGTTTATAAGTCAGATTTGATACTAATACTGAAGGGATTCGATCAGCTCAAACTAAGCTCTCTTGACCTTAGCCTTTAATAACTGTCGCTCATTCGTGTCGCCGGTAAAGCTAAACCAATATTGCTAGAATTAAAATATGTAGACCTAGGCAATGAATTTCGCCTCCTCGCCATGTCCACCCTGGAGTATCGACTGGGCGTTAATTCCTTCTCGGCGGCTCATCTATTTAAAATGTTAACGAATTTAACCTGTTTCAACATTTCCAGTAATCAAATGGTGCCAGATCTCTCGAGATATTTATGGTGTTGGTGCCTGATACAATGCCGAGGAGGAACTGCTTGCTAGACAATTACGTCTCGTTTACTAGATTTGTTTTGGTCACCTTGGGCATTGGCATGGTGTAAATTGAGGATCACTTTCATTTCGAAAGTAAATAACTTAACCTAATGTTCGAGACCCCTGCCCCAGGTGTTGACAATTTAGACACAGGGATGTCGGTGGAACTCTCGCCACCATATCACTGATGTTCCCGAATGCCCATGCCACCTCAGCATGGAAGCTCATATATTTATGATGATAACGACCGTCTCGTCTGTTTTAATATGTCCGGTGTATAAATGATTCCAGCTCCTCCGCAAATTATATAGTGTTCGTATCTGGAACAACACACACACACACACACGCACACACACACATCCACACACTAAACTGCGTTTTTTCTCCTTGATGAACTGCCATTATTATTTTGAGTGATAACGAAAAAACGACCAGTATTGCAGGCAGTCCGCCAAAATATCACATTGTAACATTAGCGGTTCCTGATTAACGTAAATGGCGGCATTTGGGTGAGTGACTGAGTTAATATGATTTAATGTCGGGTTAGCCATGAACATGCAGAAGGGTACTGGTCTCACAAACGTGACCCGGAGTCTCCCACTGGTCTTCAAGATTATCCAGACACTAGCAGAAAGAAAATGCGCTTCTTTCTTCCATCAGATTGTTTCGGTTATTTTTGATCCTAGCTGTTGCGACATTACGAGTTTACATGTTCATCGTTCAACCCGAATGTCATCAGTTATATTTGGGATGACTGTCTGAGGTCTTTTTTTTTTTTTTTTTTTTTTCATTATCACCAAAAACAATTGTGGCCGACCATGTAGGAGAAGAAAGTATCTCTGATGCAGTTTAAACAGTTGACGTGGTCGTTAACATCATTACTAGAAGACGACCTTCCATGCTGGGGTGCCCCGAGAAGGAAATCATTTCTTAATCATGGGCATTTCTGAAGAGCGAGTCTATGCCTATGTCTGCATATCCTCGTGAGCCAGTGTATCAATCGATGGGTTACGATCGATACACTGGCTTGGTTAGTTACCGATAGCGGTTCTGGATATAACTAGCTCGAGGGGTTTCAACTAAACCGTACCAATCAGTAAGCGCGCTGAAGCAGCTCATCAGGCCAATCCGCAGCGAGGCTTGAGTTTTGACTGGTTTGAATTTCATCGCCGGCCAGACAACCTTCAAAGTGAGTGAGTGAATAGAACGTAACGTCGCTTTCAACAATATTTCAGCTATATCACGACGAACCAACTAAGCACCACCCAGCCCAGTTGTGTTCCTGCTACTTCAAAGAAGAAATCTTTGAAGCAGCATGGAAAACACTGAGGACAGCACACAAGGCACAGGACGCTTACATGGTGCAATAAAGACAAGTGATATTACAGTGCTAGACATCACATTATCAGTTCCTGTTGCTTCTCAGCAAAATGCATTGAAGCAGCAAGAACATTTGAAATCGACATCGCGTGTCAAAGCGAAAACCGCAGGCCTCGGATACCGACGCGCTAATTCAAAACAATTAGTGAATGAAATGTACGAGATTGTGTAGACGCAACGACTCGAGCACTTATCCGAATCACCAAAAAGGTCCAGGTAACCCTCTTCGCATCTTCGCGAGCCAGCGTATCAATCGATAGGTTACGATACATACACTGGCTTGGTTAGGTACCGATAGCAGTTCTGGATATAAATAGCTGGAGGGGTTTTCATTAAACTGAACCAATCACTAAGTGCGCTGAAGCAGCTCATCATGCCAATCCGCTACCAGGTTTGGGTTTTGACTGGTTTGAATTTCATCGCTGGCCAGACTATCTTTGAAGTTAGGTTGAAATCGACATCATGTGTCAAAGCGAAAACCGCAGGCTTCAGATACCGACATGCTAATTCAAAACAATCGCTGGGGATGAAATGTACGAGATTGTGTAATGGACGAATGACTCGAGAACTCATCTGAATCATCAAAAAGGTCCAGGTAAACCCTCTGCGAGGATTTAGGGATTACCTGGACTTGTGCAGATGATGTCTGCATGACTGATGGCGAGAGTGCCGTCGGCATTTCGGTGTCTAAATTTTCATCACCCGGGGAAGGGTTCGAACATCAGGTTAGTTGATTTACTTTAGAGATTAAAGTGATCGTCACTTTCCATCACACCAATCTCCATAGTGACGGATTTATTGACTTTTAACACTGACCCGCACAAAAATAGCCCGTAAACGACACGAAACAGCTTAAAGTGACTAACATTATCAATAGATGAGCCGTCGAAAAGGCATTAATTCCCAGTCGATACTCTAGGGTGGACATGACGAGATTCATTGGCACTGCGAAGAAGGTGTAATTTTAGCAGCATTGGTTGTATCTTTGACAATGTCGGCGAACACGAATAAGTGACAATTATTAAAGGATAAGGCCAAGAGAGCTTAGTTTGAGCTGATCGAATACGTTCAGTATTATTATCAAATCAGAATTACAAACAGATTCCTATCCAGATAATTTCAACATCAGGATGAAAAGAATACAATTGGACCGATGTGTAGGTCCCTACATGGACCAGAATGGATGGAGGTCTTTGACCGGACATATACAGTAATCGTCATCCACAGGCAATGTCTACAGGTCAATAAGAGAAAGTGCCTTTCGAAGTTGGTTAAAAAGGAATACAAATAAATACAAGCTAGCTTCATAGTGTGCAAATGAACAACCACAATCAACTTGTTCAGCTGTAAAATGGTGTTAGAGCAAGATTAAATCTGCTGTTGGCCACAACTCCTATGAATGGTGTTGACTTAGAGCCTACACCATATGTCCCCAACATTCGTCCTTGGTGTTGGTACTGGCTAATGATGTTGAGCTGGATCCGACGCCATGTGTTCCCAGCACCCGTCATTGTTGTTGCTACATGGTCAACTTTTTCGTGATGAAAACATTTAGCGTTGGATTTGGTCAAGACTAACTTTGTCGGACTTAACTGTAGCGAAGATGTGGATTTGGGTGACAAAGCTCTTGTGATTATTCACGTACTTAAGGAGGTTCCAGAGAATTTGAAAATAAAATGTCCTATTTCTGATATTTCGATGAGGGTTAGAGCAAACCTTCAAAATAAATGATCAAATTCAGGAGTCACCAGGCTTAATTTTGAATAATCTAGCAATACATCGGTGTAGTATTACCATATTTGGAAGTGGGATGTAAACAAATACACAGTTACCCCCCCCCCCCCTTGCTAAGAGGGATTTAAAGTCGTCAAGATGCTGGCTGGCAGTGTGTATTGGGGTTAACTGACAAAGCTATCATCTTGTCATTACCCACCACATTTCCAACAGAACACACATTATACTTCCTTGGTTAACTATAGTGCAAGAAACATAACATTACTGTCGAATTCCCGTGTCTCTGGTCGCTTTTCAACCCCCGGACAACTTCAGCAATCCCCCATTGAGCTCGGCGCACCGCAGCGCCCTCTATGTTTACAAAATATCCCTGTACGTGTGTATTTCTTTGGTACTATTGGTTTAACCCTACTCTAATATATGGCGTTGGATAGGAATTCTATGAAAAATGCCTCTATTTTCATGGAAAGATGTCAGGGTATTGCAGTATAAAATTACACACTGTGAACATTTCTAGAATAATAGAGCTACGTATTATGTGAGTCATCCATCTGGAATTTTCTCGAAGCTGTCGTGCCCAATTTGTCATGATTGCAAATGGCCGAAATACGAAGAGACCCGTATGACGATGGTAATTGGGTCACAGCGCCATCTGCACATCTATACGCTTGTATACATACTGTTCGTGGGTTAAATATTTCGAGCTTTCTAGAAGTCGCTGTGATCTTATCTGGGTTAGAATCATACGTCATTGCTGTACCGGTGGAAGTTTCTTGATTTGATAGAATAATCTCGAATGCCCGATAGAGTATAAATAGCCCGACGTTTAGTGATCGTCGAGGGATTCTAGCTGGCTTCTATGTGGGTGCATTAGATTATGCTACTGGATATTACCTTAGCCTGAGATTACTGACTGCTGGATTGTATATTCCTGTTAAATTACTCCTGTGTTATGACCGCTGTGTTATCTACGTGATTGGACTGACGGAAACTGGACAACAGCTGAGCGGTGTGGACTATCGAACTACAGGAACGCGATTTTTGCGCGTCGGCACGGACTGTATAGAGATTTGCACGTTAGTACGGACTCTGACAGATGCACCGGTATAGCATTGAACAGTAAGACTTTATTTAACATTTATTTGCTGTATTAACCTTACTTAATTGTATACGATTTTAGTATTATAAATAAATATTTGATTGTTAATCTTTGATTTCACAAAAGCTTTCTGTTGCGTTTTTCCTATTATCGTTTAGACGTAACAAAGAGTTAATATTTTCTAAGAAGTTGAGATGTTATTTTCTCCAAAATGCCTCAATAGTTTTCTGAAACAACGCTGAATCGGAAAATCTAATACAAATAAGGGGTCAACAGGCTTGTCTTCAATACAGTAGGCTGCCAACATTGAGAACCATGATCATGAAGCTAAGTTTTCCTGATTTCGTTAAGTCAGTTGCCAGCGTTACGTCATAGAAATGATTTTTGGCAGCTTCCATGGAACCTGCAATGAATAGGAGAATCAATGCAAGCAATATTCATGTCAGAACCCGGTTCTATTGAGCGAAAGTCCATAAAGTAACAAAACAACACACCAAAAAGAAGGACAATCCTTAAATTTCTCTTTGGCTAGATAGAGATATATTCTGATTGCTTTTTTGAATCTGCTATTCGAATTAGGTCTTTGGATTATGAATGTGGAAATTTTTCAATGGATGACGGCTGAATTTTGAATGACGGAGTAGACGGTTGTCAACCTGTAACCATCTGAGTCATCTTTACGCGGGCTTACTGACCCTGGGATCGTGTTTATCCATTTTCAGCCTACTTTCGGCAACTATATTTGGGAATTCCCATAAATCAACACCACGCGATGTCGTCAGCCAATTAGCTAAACTCTACCGACGTAACCCCAATGTAACCCGCCATTTTCGAGTTATGTGCTGTCCTATTTGTTCAAAACTGCAACACCTCTTGGATGATACGGAAGTTATTCATACCTGTATCTTTTGTAAGCTCAGACAATATATGTTTCAGAAGTAGTATGAAAAACATGTAATTTATCAGATTTCTCGAGTCTGTTTTCCGCCAGATGAAGACCGAACAATAATGGCGACACACGATTCACATATCTTATGGATGGCGAAGTGTGCGCAAATGGACGCTTGTATCTGGAACAATCCGGCCCCTTTGCTAACTGATTATATCAGAACATTATGTGTATCTTTGGTCACATTACTTAATTTGATGTACATTGAATATCGCTGGAGAAATTCCATGTCAACAATTATTCACATATTAAGTGTGATGATAAGCATTGGGTCTCTTTGGGATTATTGCGTTTCTTCGAATACATGTAGTGCTGGGATTAGACTTGGTGGGAGGACGTGAGTTCCCTTGAGAATTTCCTATCAAAGTTTGGCGTGGAATCCACATGGTCTTTATTCTTTTGTCACATCGATGACTATCAATATGACGGGCGCTGGGGACATAAATGTATGGCGTAGACTCAACACAATTGGCCAATACCTGTAACGGATGCGGGGGACATAGGATGTACACCATTGGTCAATACCAACACCAATGACTGGTGTTGGGGACATATGCTGCAGGTAATACCAACACCAAGGACGGATGTTGGGGACATATGCTGCAGGTAATACCAACACCAATGACGGATATTGGGGACATATGCTGCAAGTAATACCACACCAATGACGGATGTTGGGGCATATGCTGCAGGTAATACCAACACCAATGACCGATGTTGGGGACATATGCTGCAGGCTCTAGCTCAACACCATTGGTTAATATCAACACCAATAAAGGATGTTGGGGTCATAGGGGGTAGACTAACTCAACACAAGATTTTTATCTCACCCAATACGATTTTTCCAGCTGTGCACGTTGATTGTGTTACATTTTTCATGTAATTGTCATAGCTGTTTGTTTGTTTACCGACTTTTAATGGCATTCTGAACTACTGGCCCGCAGACATAATGCTTGAGGATGAAGGCTACCGTATCTCAGGCCATAGGCCTCTATCCACTCTGGTCCATGTACACATCGATCAATTTAATTCTTTTCATAATGATGTCGGAATTATCTGGATAGGAATCTGTAAGACTGATTTGATACTTATACTGAAGGGATTCGATCAGCTAAAACTAAGCTCTCTTGGCCTTAGTCTTTAATAGCTGTCGCTCATTCGCGTTCGCCATGGCCTACAAAGCTACAACCAATTTTGCTAAAATAAAAATATGTGAGCCTAGGCGCTGCCAATGAATTTCGCCTCTTCGCCATGCCCACCCTGGAGTATCGACTGGGCGTTAAAGCCTTCTCGGCGGCTCATCTATTTATAATGTTAACGAATTTAACCCGTTTCAACATTTCCAGTAATCAAATGGTGCCAGATCTCTCGAGATATTTACGGTGTTGATGCCGGATACAATGCCGAGGAGGAACTGCTTGCGTCTCGTGTACTGTATTTGTTATGGTCACCTTGGGCATTGGCATGGTGTAAATTGAGGATCACTTTCATTTCGGAAGTAAATAACCTAACCTAATGTTCGACACCCCTTCCCCAGGTGTTGACAATTTAGACACAGGGATGTCGATGGTACTCTAGTCATCATATTACCGATGTTCCCGAATGCCCATGCCACCTCAGCATGGAAGCTCATATATTTATGATGATAACGACCGTCTCGTCTGTTTTGATATGTCCGGTGCATAAATGATTCCAGCTCCTCCGCAAATTATATAGTGTTCGTATCTGGTACAACACACACACACATCCACACACTAAACTGCGTTTTGTCTCCTTGATGCACTGCCATTATTATTTTGAGTAATAACGAAAAAAGGACCAGTATTGCAGGCAGTCAGCCCAAATATCACATTGTAACAGTAGCGGTTCCTGATTAACGTAAATGGCGGCATTCGGATGAGTGACTGAGTCAGTATGATTTAATGTCGGGTTAACCATGAGCATGCCGAGGAGTATTGGTCTCACAAACATGACCCGGAGTCTCCCACTGGTCTTCAAGATTGTCCAGACACTAGCAGAAAGAAAATGCGCTCCTTCCTTCCATCAGATTGTTTCGGTTATTTTGATCCTAGCTGTTGCGACATTACCAGTTTACATGTTCATGGTTAAAGCCGAATGCCATCAGTTATATTTGGGTTGACTGTTTGTTGTTGTTTTTTTCGTTATCACCAAAAACAATTATGGCAGACCATGTAGGAGGAGAGAGTATCTCTGATGCAGTTAAAACAGTTGACATGGTCGTTAACATCATAAATAGATGACCGTCTATGCTGCGGTGCCCCGAGAAGGAAATAACTTCTTAATCTTGGGCTTTTCTGAAGAAAAGACTGCATGACTGATGGCGAGAGTACCATCGGGATTTCGGTGTCTAATTTTCATCACCCGTGGAAGGGTTCGAACATCAGGTTAGTTGATTTACTTTAGAGATTAAAGTAATCGTCACTTTCCATCACACCAATCTCCATAGTGACGGATTTATTGACTTTTAACACTGACCCGCACAAAAATAACCCGTAAACGAGACGAAACAGCTTAAAGTGACTAACATTATCAATAGATGAACCGTCGAGAAGGCATTAATTCCCAGTCGATACTCCAGGGTGGACATGGCGAGATTCGTTGGCACTGCGAAAGACGGTGTAATTTTAGCAGCATTGGTTGTATCTTTGACAATGTCGGTGAACACGAATAAGTGACATTTATTAAAGGCTATAAGGCCAAGAGAGCTTAGTTTGAGCTGATCGAATACGTTCAGTATTAGTATCAAATCAGACTTATAAACAGATTCCTATCTAGATAATTCCGATATCAGGATGAAAAGAATAAAATTGGATCGATGTGTACATAGACCATATTGGACAGAGGTCTGTGACCTGACATGTACAGTTACCGTCACCCAAAGGCAATGTCTGCAGGCCACTAACAAAGTCCTTTCGAAGTTGGTAAAAAAAAGAATACAAATAAATACAAGCTACCTTCATAATGTTCAAATGAACAGTCACAATCAACTTACACAACTGGAAAAATTGTGTTAGAGTAAGATTAAATCTGCTGTTGACCACAACTGCTATGAATGGTGTTGACTTAGAGCCTACACCGTATGTCCCCAACATCCGTCCTTCGTGTTGGTATTGGCCAATGATGTTGAGCTAGATCCTACACCAGGAGTTCCCAACACCCGTCATTGTTGTTGCTACATGGTCAACTTTTTCGTGATGAAAACATTTAGCGTTGGATTTGGTAAAGACTAACTTTGTCGGACTTAACTTTAGCGAATATGTGGATTTGGGTGACAAAGGCTAAGCTCTTGTGATTATTGACGCGTTCTCAATGAAAGCGTGATGAATGTCGGACATGACGTCAACAGTAGCCCATCATTGAAGTTAATTGCAATGATACAACCTCAATGCCAGTTAAACACATATATGAGTGGTTTTCACCTTTAATTGCAGCAAGCCTAGATATAGCGTTCTCCGGACCACACATAGTTCGAATATTTCATCGCGAGATCTTACCATATAATCGATGCGTTATTTAATGTATTATTTCCCGCTGCAAATATTCAATAGGAAGGAAAACGAAACACCACACTTATATCACACTCAACACATAACATATCTCATCCTTCTGCAGATTGGAGTGAACAACAAGAAAGACAATTCTTAAATTTCCCTTTGGCTAGAGAGAGATGTAAATGCGTAGAGGTGGGTCAGCAAATATTTTCATTGTGTCAGAACATCGCGATATGTATAGAACATCAAAAATGTTAAAGGTCTTTTTGTGATTTACCCTTCTCCGCTTTACCTGTTTGTTTTCTTATGAACACCGATTTTCAACAGTAATTATTGAGTCACCGGTGTGACAAAAGAATACAGACCATGTGGATTCCACAGCAAACTTTGAAAGGAAATTCCCGTGGAAAGTCACGTCCTCCCAGCAACGTCTAATCCTGGCACCAAATGTACTCAAAGAAACGCAATGATTCCAAATACGCCCAATGCATCCATTGACACTCAATGTGTGGATAAATATTGACACGGATTTTTTCAACGATATTCAATATACACCAAATTAAGGAATGTTACCTAAGATACAGTGTACAGAGACAACCAGTATTTCCAAGACACCTATATTGTTTCAGAGACACGTAATTTTTCCAAAGATGTCCAGTATGTCTCAAACAGCGACCAACGACACACACGGTTTCCGAAAAAAGCAAATGTTTCCAATGATGTGTCCGACGACAAATATTTTCGAAGACCGCGAACGTTCCTAAATTTTCCAATGTTCCCAAAAGACCCCCAATGATTCCAAAGTCATCCAATGTTCCCGAGGACTTCAGTGTTTCCAAAGTTATTTAATGTTCCAAAAGACTCCCAATGTTTGCAAAGACCCCAAATATTTGCAGAGATATCCAATGCATCTGGAGATCTCCATTTTTCAAATCTTTTAAATCAGTTAAAACATTGCAGTCATCTACCTGCGATATGCGAACGAGTGAGCATGATTTAACGTGGCTTTCACATTAGCAGCACCAAAGTAAACTAGGTATGCGATAATGAACAGGACTTCATCTGTTTCATGCTGTCTCGGTAGATTCCATGTATTGACCAATCCACACAAAGTATGGGTGCTAGAAAGTTCTGATAGAGTGACACCTCTGATATGAGAGAGAATTTTACCCCTCTCTGGCAAAATCGCCTTCCAGGATATTCAGTGGATTATACTACTTCAGTTTGCTGAAAGTTTCAGAAAACTATCAACAGGTTAGGTCCGATACCTCGATCAGGGTGTAAGTGCCTACATTAATTTTGGTTTTCCCATGTTTATGCAGTAAACGGTACCGGTAATTCAGATATTTGTACAAATGATGCCGGGTACAATCAGTTCACTACACATGTGACTTTACAATCTTTGACCATTTTCAGAAAATTATTATCACTATAGGCCTACCTCAAATGAGGTACAATACCCTGACTGAGCTATTTCACCCAACCTGATAAAATGTTCCTGTAGCAGCACTTCTAAGAATGTGAACTAAATGCAATTGCTTCATCTCACATTAAAAACATAAGTCTAATTGATCATATTACCAACAATCATTTTATCAACAGTAGTATCAAGATAACATTACCGATACTGCCATGCCTGTAATAACGTTCAAGTCACGATCGATGCCGGTTAAATAAAATATACAAAATAGAAGCACATAGATTGTCTACAAAATAGCTACATACATCTCATACTTTTTGCAAAGCCTCCAAACATATATCATCTATAATAATTAACCAAACAAGATTCGAGGCCCGAAATGCCACCAGATGGTCACATATAGCCAGGGCTACGTTTTCCGAAATTATGCAATGATTCAATATAACATTCAGAGTTTGTGCCATGACCAAGTAGATCCTTGGCATGTCTTAAGGAGTGTCCAGACAATTTTGAAAGTGTCATTTTTTTTCATTATATTTTGACAAGTGGTTGAGTAGAACTCCAATATTCAAAATTAATGATAAATTAAGAGTTCACCAGGTTTTGTTATGCAAAATCTGAGATTTAATATGGTCAACTACAATGATTTAACCCAGCTCTAATATATATGGGAATTCCATGAAAATTCCTGTATAATCACAAAAAAACTCTGTCTTATTTGTAAATATTACAATGTCATTTTCTTCAATATGCATCAATAATATCTGGGAACAATGCTAAATCGGAAAATCTAATAAAATGGGGAGTCATTGGGCATTTTTTCAAGATCGTTTCGTATGCCAGCATGGCCAACTATGGTCAACAGGCAAATTTACTCCGATTTTGCTAAGTTTGACAGGCTCAGCGTTCCTTTTTGTGGAATTATTGCATCAAAATTTGGAAAACACATTATGTAATTTAGAAATCCTTTCACAACCGTTGTCTTTAAAGTTAAATTTTATTTGATTATCCCTCTTTTGGTAGATGCACAGAGACATGCACAGTATAGACATAAAACTTGATTTGTCTGCAAACTCCTTAAGTTTATGTTAGCTTAATAATCATTCGCGTATATAGCGTTCTTTTCGAAAGACTCTAGATGTCTGACATCGGGTGGCTATCTGCAAACAACAACAACAATAACAAATCATGATTGGTCACAGTGATGCATCCCATGTTCATAACAGATACTAAGTTACATTATGGTACCATTCGTAACAATCTGATTAAAATTAAATCCTATCTGCTTCTCCATTTGGATATGTTGCTTACAGCAGGATGTAACCGGCTTGCAGTCGTTAATATCATATATAGACGAGCTTCCATGATGGGGTGCCTCGATCCATTCTGGTCCATGTACACATCGATCCAATTTTATTCTTTTCATCGTGATGTCGGAATTATCTGGATGGGAATATGTTTGTAAGTCTGATTTGATACTAACACTGAAGGTATTCGATCAGCTCAAACTAAGCTCACTTGGCCTTAGCCTTTAATAACTGTCACTCATTCGTGTCGCCGGTAAAGCTAAATCAATATTGCTGGAATTAAAATATGTAGACCTAGGCAATGAATTTCGCCTCCTCGCCATGTCCACCCTGGAGTATCGGCTGGGCGTTAATTTCTTCTCGGCGGCTCATCTATTTATAATGTTAACGAATTTAATGTTTCACCATTTCCAGTAATCAAATGGTGCCAGACCTCTGGAGATATTTGCGGTGTTGGTGCCTGATACAATGCCGAGGTGGAACTGCTTGCTAGACAATTACGTCTCGTTACTAGATTTGTTTTGGTCACCTTGGGCATTGGCGTGCTGGGTGCCTAAAACGAGTGGATATTTGCTTTCGCGCTTTATGCGTACTGTTCTGAGATAAAATACGGATCGATTTGCACAAAGAAGGTAAAGATTGGTTTTGTAATTTAAGAACAACACCCGGTTAACTAAAATTGCGCGCCAGAATGCGTGAGTGAAGCGGCCGACGACTGAATCTCGTGGTTGTTTCACGCGATTTGTAGATACTATACGCTGAAGTTTCTGGTACAGGTATTCAATTTTGATTGAGGGAATAGATATGTGTTTATTTGTGAAATTTCCAGATTATAATTGTTTTGAAGATATAGCAAAAAACATTATCCCCACTTTGTGTTTGCTATTTGCTATTACTCGTCAGCTTAAACGCTCCCGATATTGGTTAAATGTAAGTAGTAGTTGATTTCATCCGTCTAATTGTATAACGAAAGATCAGTTTTAAAGATCATACCCAGACGCACGGACATACACACACACACGTCTGTTGAAGGTGTACAGCGGGGACATCCACAGACGACCATACAAGTGCGGACTTCTTTACTTATGGGATATTTAAGAAACAACCTGGTGTGTGATCTGGACAGTCTCAAGACTTCTGTGACCCATTCAGACCCGTTCGGCACTTAAATTAACCAAGCCTGTATTCTAAGATATAAGTGAGACAGTGAACAGTGTGGAGACACATAGGCAAACACCATTTTCAAACGGAGGACATTTCAAACACACACGTATCAGCTTTCACCAGTCAAAGTGGGGAACTATACCTCATCTTGTTCATTCGAGAGTTGTATAATACCAGAAGTGGATGAAACTGAACTTCTGATAATACAGACAGGCAAACATCCGGAAACAGATTCCCAATCTTTGTCAAACCGGAGACGTCCCCGATTGGAGGTGTGTCCCCAGTGTAAAGGTGTATTCATATAAATGTCCCCGCTTTGCACCTTTGGAATACACACAATCACACGCACAAATTGAATTTTGCCATTATTATTTTGGATGACTACGAAAAAAGGATTGCATGAAGTGAACCAAAATATTACTATGTAACATTAGCGGTTCTTTAAAGACGTAACTGGCAGCATTCGGGGTTGGTCAGGAACATCCGAGGTTGATCTCACAAACATGGAACACCCATGTGCTCATAGCCTGGAGTCTCCCAATGATCTTCAAGATTATCCTGACACAAGCAGAAAGAAGATGCGCCCCTTCCCTTCCATCAGATTGCTTCGGTTATGTTGATTCTAGCTGTTGCGACCTTATGCATTTACATGTCCATTACGTTCAAACCCGAATGGCACCAGTTATATTTGGATTGGCTCTATCAGATTCTGGTCTTTTCTCTTTTCATTATCACCCATAATAATAATGGCAGTCCACGGAGGAGACGAAATTAGCTATGATGCCAATTTGCGTGTTAGGAGCTCCTCCTAAGGAAAACTACATTAGAAAAAGCGATATTCATTCTAAATATACTCTTTTCAATTGCAATTTCTCTATAAGAATACATGGTATTTTGAATGATGTTACTATGCAACATTGTTCGAAAAGATTGTTCGCCAACATGTTATTAAGTGTGTGTTTATACAGATTGACTTGGGATGAGATTTTCAACAAAATCTTTCCTTCGGAGCTTGAAAAAGAGATTTTCAACATGCACATTCTTTATGAGAAACGACGATTTTTTTAAGGATGTTACCGTGCAACATTGTAAGAATGCAGCGTTCATCAACATCGTTAATGATCGTTACAATGTTGCACAATTACATGCGGAACTCCACCTGATGTTACATGAGTAAGTGTGCCAATCAACAGGCGACAAACGTTAACATCATACATAGACGAGCTTTCATGTTGTGATGCCTCGATCTCTTCTGGTCCATGTACACATCGATCCAATTTTATTCTTTTCATCGTGGTGTCGGAATTATCTGGACAGGAATCTGTTTATAAGTCAGATTTGATACCAATACTGAAGGGATTCGATCAGCTCAAACTAAGCTCTCTTGACCTTAGCCTTTAATAACTGTCGCTCATTCGTGTCGCCGGTAAAGCTAAACCAATATTGCTAGAATTAAAATATGTAGACCTAGGCAATGAATTTCGCCTCCTCGCCATGTCCACCCTGGAGTATCGACTGGGCGTTAATTCCTTCTCGGCGGCTCATCTATTTAAAATGTTAACGAATTTAACCTGTTTCAACATTTCCAGTAATCAAATGGTGCCAGACCTCTCGAGATATTTGCGGTGTTGGTGCCTGATACAATACCGATGCGGAACTGCTTGCTAGACAAGTACGTCTCGTTTACTAGATTTGTTTTGGTCACCTTGGGCATTGGCATGGTGTAAATTGACGATCACTTTCATTTCTGAAGTAAATAACCTAACCTAATGTTCGACACCCCTTCCCCAGATGTTGACAATTTAGACACAGGGATGTCGATGGTACTGTAGTCATCATATCACCGATGTTCCCGAATGCCCATGCCACCTCAGCATGGAAGCTCATATATTTATGATGATAACGACCGTCTCGTCTGTTTTAATATAAATGATTCCAGCTCCTCGGCATATTATATAGTGTTCGTATCTGGTACAACACGCACACACATCAAACTGCGTTTTGTCTCCTTCATGAACTGCCATTATTATTTTGAGTGATAACGAGAAAACGACCAGTATTGCATGCAATCAGCTCAAATATCTCATTGTAACATTAGCGGTTCCGTATTAACGTAAATGGCGGCACTCGGGTGAGTGACTGAGTGAGTATGATTTAATGTCGGGTTAGCCATGGACATGCAGAGGGGTATTGGTCTCACACACATGACCCGGAGTCTCTCACTGGTCTTCAAGTTTAGCCAGACTCTAACAGAAAGAAAATGCGCTCCTTCCTTCCATCAAAGAAGACTATTCTGTGAAGTCATGTGACGCAGTCAGTATGTCGGCACCTCTTCCCACTTCCCTTATATGTGTTGTAATTTTGATCCTAGCTATTGCGACATTACGAGTTTACATGTTTATGGTTAAACCCGAATGTCATCAGTTATATTTGGGTTGACTGTTTGAGGTCCTAGTTTTTTCCCGTTTTCACCAAAAACAATTTTGGTAGACCATGTAGGAGAAGAAATAATCTCTGGTGTAGTTAAAACAGGTGACATGGTCGTTAACATCATAAATAGACGACCGTCCATGCTGGTGCTCCGAGAAGGAAATAATTTCTTAATCATGGGTATTTCTGAAGAGCGAGTCTATGTCTATGTCTGCACATCCTCGCTAGCCAGTGTATCAATCGATAGGTTAAGATCGATACACTGGCTTGGTTAGTTATCGATAGCAGTTCTGGATATAAATAGCTGGAGGGCTTTCAACTAAACCGTACCAATCAGTAAGCGCGCTGAAGCAGCTCACCAGGCCAATCCGCAGCGAGGTTTGAGTTTTGACTGGTTTGAATTTCATCGCCGGTCAGACAACCTTTGAAGTGAGTGAGTGAATAGAACTTAACGTCGCTTTCAACACTATTTCAGCTATATCACGACGAACCAACTAAGCGCCACCCAACCCAGTTGTGTTCCTGCTACTTCAAAGAAGAAACCTTTGAAGCAGCATGGAACCAGACACCCTCCATCCACCCTATAAACACTGAGGACAGCGCACAGGACGCTTACATGGTGCAATAAAGACAAGTGATATTACAGTGCTAGACATATAGATTATCACTACGAGTGGTCATTTATCTGATTTTTATCACACGAGTTTGATAAAACCCATATGAAACGAGCTTTAGCGAGTTTCATATGGGTTTTGTCAAACGAGTGTGATAAAAATCAGATAAATGACCACGAGTGTTATAATTTATTTCTCACATCAAAATAATGTTGAAAAATAACAAAAACATAGTTAGCAGGGTGTGATACAGGTTTTGTATCACATGGGTGTATCACATTGCTTTTGGCCGCTGTGATGTGAGAAATCACATTATCAAGTTCCTGTTGCTTCTCAGCAAAATGCATTGAAGCAGCAGGAACCTTTGAAATCGACATCGCGTGTCAAAGCGAAAACCGCAGGCCTCGGATACCGACGCTCTAATTCAAAACAATTAGTGAATGAAATGTACAAGATTGTGTAGACGCAACGACTCGAGCACTTATTCGAATCACCAAAAAGGTCCAGGTAACCCTCTTCGCATCCTCGCGAGCCAGCGTATCAATCGATAGGTTACGATACATACACTGGCTTGGTTAGGTACCGATAACAGTTCTGGATATAAATAGCTGGAGGGGTTTTCATTAAACTGAACCAATCGCTAAGTGCGCTGAAGCAGCTCATCATGCCAACCCGCTACCAGGTTTGGGGTTTGACTGGTTTGAATTTCATCGCTGGCCAGACTATCTTTGAAGTTAGGTTGAAATCGACATCATGTGTCAAAGCGAAAACCGCAGGCTTCAGATACCGACATGCTAATTCAAAACAATCGCTGGGGATGAAATGTACGAGATTGTGTAATGGACGAATGACTCGAGAACTCATCTGAATCATCAAAACGGTCCAGGTAAACCCTCTGCGAGGATTTAGGAATTACCTGGACTTGAACACATGATGTGTGCATGACTGATGGCGAGAGTGCCGTCGGCATTTCGGTGTCTAAATTTTCATCACCCGTGGAAGGGTTCGAACATCAGGTTAGTTGATTTACTTAAGAGATTAAAGTGATCGTCACTTTCCATCACACCAATCTCCATAGTGACGGATTTATTGACTTTTAACACTGACCCGCACAAAAATAGCCCGTAAACGAGACGAAACAGCTTAAAGTGACTAACATTATCAATAGATGAGCCGTCGAAAAGGCATTAATTCCCAGTCGATACTCTAGGGTGGACATGACGAGACTCATTGGCACTGCGAAGAAGGAGTAATTTTAGCAGCATTGGTTGTATCTTTGACAATGTCGGCGAACACGAATAAGTGACAATTATTAAAGGATAAGGCCAAGAGAGCTTAGTTTGAGCTGATCGAATACGTTCAGTATTAGTATCAAACCAGACTTACAACCAGATTCCTATCCAGATAATTTCAACATCAGGATGAAAAGAATACAATTGGACCGATGTGTAGGTCCCTACATGGACCAGAATGGATGGAGGTCTTTGACCGGACATATACAGTAATCGTCATCCACAGGCAATGTCTACAGGTCAATAAGAGAAAGTGCCTTTCGAAGTTGGTTAAAAAGGAATACAAATAAATACAAGCTAGCTTCATAGTGTGCAAATGAACAACCACAATCAACTTGTTCAGCTGTAAAATGGTGTTAGAGCAAGATTAAATCTGCTGTTGGCCACAACTCCTATGAATGGTGTTGACTTAGAGCCTACACCATATGTCCCCAACATTCGTCCTTGGTGTTGGTACTGGCTAATGATGTTGAGCTGGATCCGACGCCATGTGTTCCCAGCACCCGTCATTGTTGTTGCTACATGGTCAACTTTTTCGTGATGAAAACATTTAGCGTTGGATTTGGTCAAGACTAACTTTGTCGGACTTAACTGTAGCGAAGATGTGGATTTGGGTGACAAAGCTCTTGTGATTATTCACGTACTTAAGGAGGTTCCAGAGAATTTGAAAATAAAATGTCCTATTTCTGATATTTCGATGAGGGTTAGAGCAAACCTTCAAAATAAATGATCAAATTCAGGAGTCACCAGGCTTAATTTTGAATAATCTAGCAATACATCGGTGTAGTATTACCATATTTGGAAGTGGGATGTAAACAAATACACAGTTACCCCCCCCCCCCCTTGCTAAGAGGGATTTAAAGTCGTCAAGATGCTGGCTGGCAGTGTGTATTGGGGTTAACTGACAAAGCTATCATCTTGTCATTACCCACCACATTTCCAACAGAACACACATTATACTTCCTTGGTTAACTATAGTGCAAGAAACATAACATTACTGTCGAATTCCCGTGTCTCTGGTCGCTTTCAACCCCCGGACAACTTCAGCAATCCCCCATTGAGCTCGGCGCACCGCAGCGCCCTCTATGTTTACAAAATATCCCTGTACGTGTGTATTTCTTTGGTACTATTGGTTTAACCCTACTCTAATATATGGCGTTGGATAGGAATTCTATGAAAAATGCCTCTATTTTCATGGAAAGATGTCAGGGTATTGCAGTATAAAATTACACACTGTGAACATTTCTAGAATAATAGAGCTGTCGTGCCCAATTTGTCATGATTGCAAATGGCCGAAATACGAAGAGACCCGTATGACGATGGTAATTGGGTCACAGCGCCATCTGCACATCTATACGCTTGTATACATACTGTTCGTGGGTTAAATATTTCGAGCTTTCTAGAAGTCGCTGTGATCTTATCTGGGTTAGAATCATACGTCATTGCTGTACCGGTGGAAGTTTCTTGATTTGATAGAATAATCTCGAATGCCCGATAGAGTATAAATAACCCGACGTTTAGTGATCGTCGAGGGATTCTAGCTGGCTTCTATGTGGGTGCATTAGATTATGCTACTGGATATTACCTTAGCCTGAGATTACTGACTGCTGGATTGTATATTCCTGTTAAATTACTCCTGTGTTATGACCGCTGTGTTATCTACGTGATTGGACTGACGGAAACTGGACAACAGCTGAGCGGTGTGGACTATCGAACTACAGGAACGCGATTTTTGCGCGTCGGCACGGACTGTATGGAGATTTGCACGTTAGTACGGACTCTGACAGATGCACCGGTATAGCATTGAACAGTAAGACTTTATTTAACATTTATTTGCTGTATTAACCTTACTTAATTGTATACGATTTTAGTATTATAAATAAATATTTGATTGTTAATCTTTGATTTCACAAAAGCTTTCTGTTGCGTTTTTCCTATTATCGTTTAGACGTAACAAAGAGTTAATATTTTCTAAGAAGTTGAGATGTTATTTTCTCCAAAATGCCTCAATAGTTTTCTGAAACAACGCTGAATCGGAATATCTAATACAAATAAGGGGTCAACAGGCTTGTCTTCAATACAGTAGGCTGCCAACATTGAGAACCATGATCATGAAGCCAAGTTTTCCTGATTTCGTTAAGTCAGTTGCCAGCGTTACGTCATAGAAATGATTTTTGGCAGCTTCCATGGAACCTGCAATGAATAGGAGAATCAATGCAAGCAATATTCATGTCAGAACCCGGTTCTATTGAGCGAAAGTCCATAAAGTAACAAAACAACACGCCAATCCTTAAATTTCTCTTTGGCTAGATAGAGATATATTCTGATTGCTTTTTTGAATCTGCTATTCGAATTAGGTCTTTGGATTATGAACGTGGAAATTTTTCAATGGATGACGGCTGAATTTCGAATGACGGACTAGACGGTTGTCAACCTGTAACCATCTGAGTCATCTTTACGCGAGCTTACTGACCCTGGGATCGTGTTTATCCATTTTCAGCCTACTTTCGGCAACTATATTTGGGAATTCCCATAAATCAACACCACGCGATGTCGTCAGCCAATGAGCTAAACTCTACCGACGTAACCCCAATGTAACCCGCCATTTTCGAGTTATGTGCCGTCCTATTTGTTCAAAACTGCAACACCTCTTGGATGATACGGAAGTTATTCATACCTGTATCTTTTGTAAGCTCAGACAATATATGTTTCAGAAGTAGTGTGAAAAACCTGTAATTTATCAGATTTCTCGAGTCTGTTTTCCGCCGGATGAAGACCGAACAGTATACGGTAAAGTATCGGTTATCGCTCCGCAATAATGGCGACACACGATTCACAAATCTTATGGATGGCGAAGTGTGCGCAAATGGACGCTTGTATCTGGAACAATCCGGCCCCTTTGCTAACTGATTATATCAGAACATTATGTGTATCTTTGGTCACATTACTTAATTTGATGTACATTGAATATCGCTGGAGAAATTCCATGTCAACAATTATTCACATATTAAGTGTGATGATAAGCATTGGGTCTCTTTGGGATTATTGCGTTTCTTCGAATACATGTAGTGCTGGGATTAGACTTGGTGGGAGGACGTGAGTTCCCTTGAGAATTTCCTATCAAATTTGGCGTGGAATCCACATGGTCTGTATTCTTTTGTCACATCGATGACTATCAATATGACGGGCGCTGGGGACATAATTTATGTATGGCGTAGACTCAACACAATTGGCCAATACCTGTAACGGATGCGGGGGACATAGGATGTACACCATTGGTCAATACCAACACCAATGACTGGTGTTGGGGACATATGCTGCAGGTAATACCAACACCAAGGACGGATGTTGGGGACATATGCTGCAGGTAATACCAACACCAATGACGGATATTGGGGACATATGCTGCAAGTAATACCACACCAATGACGGATGTTGGGGCATATGCTGCAGGTAATACCAACACCAATGACGGATGTTGGGGACATATGCTGCAGGCTCTAGCTCAACACCATTGGTTAATATCAACACCAATAAAGGATGTTGGGGTCATGGGGGGTAGACTAACTCAACACAAGATTTTTATCTCACCCAATATGATTTTTCCAGCTGTGCACGTTGATTGTGTTACATTTTTCATGTAATTGTCATAGCTGTTTGTTTGTTTACCGACTTTTAATGGCATTTTGAATTACTGGCCTGCAGACATAATGCTTGAGGATGAAGGCTACCGTATCTCAGGCCATAGGCCTCTATCCGCTCTGGTCCATGTACACATCGATCAATTTAATTCTTTTCATAATGATGTCGGAATTATCTGGATAGGAATCTGTAAGACTGATTTGATACTTATACTGAAGGGATTCGATCAGCTAAAACTAAGCTCTCTTGGCCTTAGTCTTTAATAACTGTCGCTCATTCGCGTTCGCCATGGCCTACAAAGCTACAACCAATTTTGCTAAAATAAAAATATCTGAGCCTAGGCGCTGCCATTGAATTTCGCCTCTTCGCCATGCCCACCCTGGAGTATCGACTGGTCGTTAAAGCGTTCTCGGCGGCTCATCTATTTATAATGTTAACGAATTTAACCCGTTTCAACAGTTCCAGTAATCAAATGGTGCCAGACCTCTGGAGATATTTGCGGTGTTGATGCCTGATACAATGCCGAGGCGGAACTGCTTGCTAGACAATGACGTCTCGTTTACTGTACTTGTTATGGTCACCTTGGGCATTGACGTGGTGTAAATTGACGATCACTTTCATTTCTGAAGTAAATAACCTAACCTCATGTTCGACACCCCTTCCCCAGGTGTTGACAATTTAGACACAGCGATGTCGATGGTACTCTAGCAATCATATCACCGATGTTCCCGAAATGACCATGCCACCCTAGCATGGAAGCTCATATATTTATGATGATAACGACCGTCTCGTCTGTTTTAATATGCCCGGTGTATAAATGATTCCCGCTCCTCCGCAAATTATATAGTGTTCGTATCTGGCACAACACACACACACACACACACACACACACACACCCACTAAACTGCGTTTTGTCTCCTTCATGAGCTGCCATTATTATTTTGAGTGATAACGAATAAACGTATTGCATGCAATCAGCCCAAATATCACATTGTAACATTAGCGGTTCCTGATTAACGTAAATGGCGGCATTCGGGTGAGTGACTGAGTGAATATGATTTAATGTCGGGTTAGCCATGAACATACCGAGGGGTATTGGTCTTACAAACATGACCCGGAGTCTCCCACTGGTCTTCAAGATTATCCAGACACTAGCAAAAAGAAAATGGCCCTCCTTCCTTCCATCAGATTGTTTCGGTTATTTTGATCCTAGCTGTTGCGACATTACGAGTTTACATGTTCATGGTTAAACCCGAATGTCATCAGTTGTATTTGGGTTGACTGTTTGAGGGTCTAGTTTTTGTTGTTGTTGTTTTCTTCGTTATCACCAAAAACAATTATGGCAGACCATGTAGGAGAAGAAAGTATCTCTGATGCAGTTAAAACAGTTGACATGGTCGTTAACATCATAAATAGATGACCGTCTATGCTGGGGTGCCCCGAGAAGGAAATAACTTCTTAATCTTGGGCTTTTCTGAAGAGCGGGTCTACGCCTACGTCTGCATGACTGATGGCGAGAGTACCATCGGGATTTCGGTGTCTAATTTTCAAACATCAGGTTAGTTGATTTACTTTAGAGATTAAAGTAATCGTCACTTTCCATCACACCAATCTCCATAGTGACGGATTTACTGACTTTTAACACTGACCCGCACAAAAATAGCCATTAAACGAGACGAAACAGCTTAAAGTGACTAACATCATCAATAGATGAGCCGCCGAGAAGGCATTAATTCCCAGTCGATACTCTAGGGTGGACATGACGAGATTCGTTGGCACTGCGAAAGACGGTGTAATTTTAGCAGCATTGGTTGTATCTTTGACAATGTCGGCGAGCACGAATAAGTGACATTTATTAAAGGCTAAGGCCAAGAGAGCTTAGTTTGAGCTGATCAAATAGTATCAAATCAGACTTACAAACAGATTCCTATCCAGATAATTCCGACATCAGGATGAAAAGAATAGAATTGGATCGATGTGTACATGGACCATATTGGACAGGGGTCTGTGACCTGACATGTACAGTTACCGTCACCCAAAGTCTGCGGGCCAATAACAAAGTCCTTTCGAAGTTGGTAAAAAAAGAATACAAATAAATACAAGCTACCTTCATAATGTTCAAATGAATAGTCACAATCAACTTACACAACTGGAAAAATTGTGTTAGAGTAAGATTAAATCCGCTGTTGACCACAACTCCTATGAATGGTGTTGACTTAGAGCCTACACCGTATATCCCCAACATCCGTCCTTCGTGTTGATATTGGCCAGTGGTGTTGAGCTAGATCCTACACCATGTGTTCCCAACCCCGCCTCATTGTTGTTGGTACCTGGACAACTTTTTCGTGATGAAAATATTTAGCTTTGGATTTGGTCAAGACTACTTGGTCGGACTTAACTATGGCGAATATGTGGATTTGGGTGACAAAGGCTAAGCTCTTGTGATTATTGACGCGTTCTTAATGAAAGCGTGATGAATGTCGGGCATGACGTCAGCAGTAGCCGTTCATTGAAATTACTTGCAATGGTAAAACCCCTAGCTCAGTTATCTACGTATACGAGTGGTTTTCACCTTTAATTGCAGCACATCCAAGATATAGCCTTAAACGGACCACACATGGTTCGAATACTTCATCGCAAGCTCTTAACATATAATCGATGTGCTACATGTATTTAATGCATTATTTCCCGTTACAAAAATTCAATAGAAAGGAAAAATAAAAGCCACACTTACCTCACACCCAACACATAACATATCTCATTCTTCTGCGTTATAACAGAATGGAGAGAACATCGAGGAAGACAATTCTTAAATTTCCCTTTGGCTAGATAGTGATGTAAATGCGTAGAGGCCAGGCAGCAAATATTTTCATTGTGCCTGAATATCGCCATACGTATTGAACATCAAAAAGGGTTAAAGGTCTTTTTGTGATTTACCCTTCTCCGCTTTACCTGTTTGTGTTTACTTATGAACACTGATTTTCAGCAGTAATTATTGAGTCACCGGTGTGACAAAAGAATGCAGACCAAATGTGCCCAAAGAAACGCAATGATCCCAAATACGCCTGCATCCATTGACACTCAATGTGTGGATAAATACTGACACCGATTTTTCCAACGATCTTCAATAACCACCAAATTAAGGAATGTTAATAGACACAGTGTCCTGAGACAACCAGTATTTCCAAGACACCTATATTGTTTCAGAGACACGCAATGTTTCCAAAGATGTCCAGTATGTCTCAAACAGCATCCAACGACACACGGTTTCCTAAGACAGCAAATGTTTCCAACGATGTGTCTGACGACATTCATATTTCCGAAGACCGCGAATGTATCTAATTTAGCCAATGTTCCCAAAGACTTCAAATGATTCCAAATTCATCCAATGTTCCCGAGGACTCCCAGTGTTTTCAAAGTTATTTAATGTTCCAAAGACTCTCAATGTTTGCAAAGACTCCAAATATTTGCAGAGATATCCAATGCATCTGGAGATCTTCATTTTTCAAATCAGTTAAAACATTGCAGCCATCTACCTGCGATATGCGAGCGAGTGAGCATGATTTAACGTAGCTTTCATCAATTTTGCACTCATATCACAACGACCCAGCCACATTACACTGACACCGGGCCAACCGTCATATTCGTCATTGTCGTCATACTCATAGTCCTAGCAGACAAAGCTCCAAATAATATAATATTCATATGTAAATATGTAAATATTACCAGGTGCTGGTTAAAGAATTGAGTGTAAACATATCATCATCGAATCCGTCTACTTACTCCCAAACTGCATTTACTCTGGATGATTTATTTAACAATCACAACACGTTTCTCAGGGAAAGAGGTATTTGTCTTCCAACCAATCATAACGACATACCAAAAATATACTGGACTCTCAAAATGCGTAAATCACCATACAAAGCTAGATTCATAGCTGGTTCTAGAAGTTGCACCACCAAGCTTCTTTCAACCCTATTGACGAAGGACTTCAGGAGGTGAAAGCATTTTGGGAAAGGTATTGCGCCACTATTTCTAAAAACTCTGGCGTTGAATGTATGTGGATATTGAAAAACTCAAAATGTCTTACGGAAGAACTTGATGCTAAAGGTCACATACCGTATAGACATGTATCCACATGGGATTTCTCGACTCGATACAACAATCCCTCATCAGGACCTTATTGACCGTCTAAGTTCATTAATAGTATGTGTTCAAGAAAACTGATCGTAGATATATTAATATCGGAAGCCATAAAGCATTCTTTAGCTCTACTACATACAAGAGATATCATTCATGGGATGTTTCATTGTTTATAGAGTTGCTTGATTATCTTTGTAAAATTTGGCAACAATATATCAGCAGCATATAGGTATTCCAATGGGTACTAATTGTGCACCCCTGTTGGCTGACCTGTATCTGTTCTCTTATGAATATGACTATAGGCAGGCGCATTCAAAAACCGATCCATTCAAAGCCCGATCCTTCTCATTCACCAAACGCTATATAGACGATCTTCTCGCTGTGGATAATCGCTATATAAATGACGCAGTGAAGGATATATATCCACCTTCACTGGTGTTGAAGGAAACTACAGATAGCCCTACAGGCACGTCTATAAAAATGAAGCGGGCATTCTCTCTCGTCGACTTTATGACAAAAGAGATGAATACAATTTCGACATCGTAAACTATCCCTTTCTGGACAGTAATGTCCCAGTGGGACCTGCATATGGCGTATATATATCTCGCCTAGTAGCATTTGCTAGATCCTGTGTTAAATGTGACGATTTTAATCGTTGCAGAAACTTATAAAATAGGGTTATTCCACCAAGCGCATCCACTCAAAGTTTCTCAAATTTGGCGATACATATCGCAAGCTGATAGCAAAATACGACCGTAGCGTGCAAGATCTATGGCGTTACGTTTCGTAACTTGTCTGATTCCGCTTAACCCGGGGCTAGAGGCCGTATGAACCCATGTACTTCAAGATCCTCATATGAACAGTCACAATCAAAGCGTGACTGAGATACATCATTCTCTAGATTAAGATTATTATGGATTAAGAATACTGATCAGCGATACGGATTTGATATTTTTGGAACGTCTTGTTGGCATCTTTGAAAACTGGTGACCGCTTCTCTCTTACAGGAAACTGCCTATGTTTATGTATACTGTCATGGTATTGTAGTCTATTATTAGACGGGATGCTTCTAGAATATATGACGCAAGCTTGTTTACGTGGGTTAATCACTTCGATCTTTCTATTATTATAAATTGTATCTAGGCCAGATGATGATGTAATGCATATTCGAGAGGCTTCTTGATTTGGTAGAATGTACTAGAATGCCACATAAAGTATAAATAGCGTAACACTCAGTTAATGTGGAAGGTTATTCAAACTGGCTTTATGTGGGTGCGTTATACTATGCGGACTGCTATAATCCTGTGAATTGACTTTTGGCTGCTGTTTAATTTACGTGATTGAACTGTCGGAAATTGGACATTCACTGGGACTCTAAACAACCGAGCAGTGTTGGACTACCAAAATACAGAAAAGTGATTTGTGCACGTCGGCACGGATTGTGAAGAGATTTGTGCACGTCAACACGGACTGTGAAGTATGAACCGGTATAGCATTGAACAGTAAGACTATATTTCACATTTATTTGTTGTATTGACCTTACTTAATTTGTATATGATTTTAGTATTGTAAATAAATATTTGACTGTTAATCCTGGACTTCACAAACCTTTTCTGTTACATTTTTCTGTTACCGTAAATTTGACGGGACAATACTATGATCGTCTCTTTGAATTTGGTGCTAATACTGTTATATGGAATAGGTCTTTGGATTATGGACGGGGATATTCTTTAATGGACGACGGCTGAATTATGAATGACGGACTAGATGCTTGTAATTTGATCTATTCAATTCCTGTATTCCAAGCGATTACGATACAAGTTCCATTTTCAAGTCTTTGGTATGACTCGGCCCGGAATCAAACCTGGAACATGCCACTTGTGATGCAGGGAAGTGCTCTACCACAAGGCTACCGTGGAGCGGTTTGTAGTATGGTCTGGACAACATTAGCAGCACCAAAGTAAACCAGGTATGCGATAATGAATAGGACTTCACCATTTTCATGCTGTCTTGGTCGATTCCATTTATTGACCATATCACGCAAAGTATGGGTGCTAGAAATTTCTGATACCTCTAGAATTTTGTGATATGAGAGAGAATTTTACCCCTCTCTGGCAAAATCACCTTCCAGGATATTCAGTGGATTATACTTAATCAGTTAGCTGAAAACTATCAACTGGTTAGGTTTGATACCTCGATCAGGGTATAAGTGCAATATATGCGTAAATTAATTTTGGTTTTCCCATGTTTATGCAGTACCCGGTAATTCAGATATTTGTACAAACGATGCTTGGTACAATCAGTTCACTACACATGCGACTTCACTATCTTGGGTCATTTTCAGAAAATTATTATCACCATTACCTCAAATGAGGTATAATACCCTGACTGAGGTATTAAACCCAACCTGATAAAACGTTCCTGTAGCAGCACTCCTAAGAATATGAACTGCCGGTAAATGCAATTGCTTCATCTCACATTAAAAACAGAAGTCTAATCGTTCATATTACCAACAATCATTTTATCAACAGTAGTATCATGGTAACATTATCGATACTGCCATGCCTGTAATAACGTTCGAGTCACGATCGATGCCGGTTAAATAAAATATACAAAGTAGAAGCACATAGATTGTCTACAAAATAGCTACATACATCTCATGCTTTTTGCAAAGCCTCCAAACATATATCATCTATAATAATTAACCAAGCAAGATTCGAGGCCCGAAATGCCAACAGATGGTCACATATAGCCAGGGCTACGTTTTCCGAAATTATGCAATGATTCAATATAACATTCAGAGTTTGTGCCATGACCAAGTAGATCCTTGGCATGGCTTAAGGAGTGTCCAGACAATTTTGAAAGTGTCATTTTTTTTCATTATATTTTGACAAGTGGTTGAGTAGAACTCCAATATTCAAAATTAATGATAAATTAAGAGATCACCAGGTTTTGTTATGCAAAATCTGAGATTTAATATGGTCAACTACAATGATTTAACCCAGCTCTAATATATATGGGAATTCCATGAAAATTCCTGTATAATCACAAAAAAACTCTGTCTTATTTGTAAATATTACAATGTCATTTTCTTCAATATGCATCAATAATATCTGGGAACAATGCTAAATCGGAAAATCTAATAAAATGGGGAGTCATTGGGCATTTTTTCAAGATCGTTTCGTATGCCAGCATGGCCAACTATGGTCAACAGGCAAATTTACTCCGATTTTGCTAAGTTTGACAGGCTCAGCGTTCCTTTTTGTGGAATTATTGCATCAAAATTTGGAAAACACATTATGTAATTTAGAAATCCTTTCACAACCGTTGTCTTTAAAGTTAAATTTTGTTTGATTATCCCTCTTTTGGTAGATGCACAGAGACATGCACAGTATAGACATAACACTTGATTTGTCTGGAAACTCCTTAAGTTTATGTTAGCTTAATAATCATTCGCGTATATAGCGTTCTTTTCGAAAGACTCTAGATGTCTGACATCGGGTGGCTATCTGCAAACAACAACAACAATAACAAATCATGATTGGTCACAGTGATGCATCCCATGTTCATAACAGATACTAAGTTACATTATGGTACCATTCGTAACAATCTGATTAAAATTAAATCCTATCTGCTTCTCCATTTGGATATGTTGCTTACAGCAGGATGTAACCGGCTTGCAGTCGTTAATATCATATATAGACGAGCTTCCATGATGGGGTGCCTCGATCCATTCTGGTCCATGTACACATCGATCCAATTTTATTCTTTTCATCGTGATGTCGGAATTATCTGGATGGGAATATGTTTGTAAGTCTGATTTGATACTAACACTGAAGGTATTCGATCAGCTCAAACTAAGCTCACTTGGCCTTAGCCTTTAATAACTGTCACTCATTCGTGTCGCCGGTAAAGCTAAATCAATATTGCTGGAATTAAAATATGTAGACCTAGGCAATGAATTTCGCCTCCTCGCCATGTCCACCCTGGAGTATCGGCTGGGCGTTAATTTCTTCTCGGCGGCTCATCTATTTATAATGTTAACGAATTTAATGTTTCACCATTTCCAGTAATCAAATGGTGCCAGACCTCTGGAGATATTTGCGGTGTTGGTGCCTGATACAATGCCGAGGTGGAACTGCTTGCTAGACAATTACGTCTCGTTACTAGATTTGTTTTGGTCACCTTGGGCATTGGCGTGCTGGGTGCCTAAAACGAGTGGATATTTGCTTTCGCGGTTTATGCGTACTGTTCTGAGATAAAATACGGATCGATTTGCACAAAGAAGGTAAAGATTGGTTTTGTAATTTAAGAACAACACCTGGTTAACTAAAATTGCGCGCCAGAATGCGTGAGTGAAGCGGCCGACGACTGAATCTCGTGATTGTTTCACGCGATTTGTAGATACTACGCTGAAGTTTCTGGTACAGGTATTCAATTTTGATTGAGGGAATAGATATGTGTTTATTTGTGAAATTTCCAGATTATAATTGTTTTGAAGATATAGCAAAAAACATTATCCCCACTTCGTGTTTGCTATTTGCCATTACTCGTCAGCTTAAACGCTCTCGATATTGGTTAAATGTAAGTAGTAGTTGATTTCATCCGTCTAATTGTATAACGAAAGATCAGTTTTAAAGATCATACCCAGACGCACGGACACACACACACGTCTGTTGAAGGTGTACAGCGGGGACATCCACAGACGACCATACAAGTGCGGACTTCTTTACTTATGGGATATTTAAGAAACAACCTGGTTTGTGATCTGGACAGCCTCAAGACTTCTGTGACCCATTCAGACCCGTTCGGCACTTAAATTAACCAAGCCTGTATTCTAAGATATAAGTGAGACAGTGAACAGTGTGGAGACACATAGGCAAACACCATTTTCAAACGGAGGACATTTCAAACACACACGTATCAGCTTTCACCAGTCAAAGTGGGGAACTATACCTTAGCTTGTTCATTCGAGAGTTGTATAATACCAGAAGTGGATGAAACTGAACTTCTGATAATACAGACAGGCAAACATCCGGAAACAGATTCCCAATCTTTGTCAAACCGGAGACGTCCCCGATTGGAGGTGTGTCCCCAGTGTAAAGGTGTATTCATATAAATGTCCCCGCTTTGCACCTTTGGAATACACACACAATCACACGCACAAATTGAATTTTGTCTCCATGGACTGCCATTATTATTTTGGATGACTACGAAAAAAGGATTGCATGAAGTCAACCAAAATATTACTATGTAACATTAGCGGTTCTTTAAAGACGTAACTGGCAGCATTCGGGGTTGGTCAGGAACATCCGAGGTTGATCTCACAAACATGGAACACCCATGTGCTCATAGCCTGGAGTCTCCCAATGATCTTCAAGATTATCCTGACACAAGCAGAAAGAAGATGCGCCCCTTCCCTTCCATCAAATTGCTTCGGTTATGTTGATTCTAGCTGTTGCGACCTTATGCATTTACATGTCCATTACGTTCAAACCCGAATGGCACCAGTTATATTTGGATTGGCTCTATCAGATTCTGGTCTTTTCTCTTTTCATTATCCCCCATAATAATAATGGCAGTTCACGGAGGAGACGAAATTATCTATGATGCCAATTTGCGTGTTAGGAGCTCCTCCTAAGGAAAACTACATTAGAAAAAGCGATATTCATTCTAAATATACTCTTTTCAATTGCAATTTCTCTATAAGAATACATGGTATTTTGAATGATGTTACTATGCAACATTGTTCGAAAAGATTGTTCGCCAACATGTTATTAAGTGTGTGTTTATACAGATTGACTTGGGATGAGATTTTCAACAAAATCTTTCCTTCGGAGCTTGAAAAAGAGATTTTCAACATGCACATTCTTTATGAGAAACGACGATTTTTTTAAGGATGTTACCGTGCAACATTGTAAGAATGCAGCGTTCATCAACATCATTAATGATCGTTACAATGTTGCACAATTACATGCGGAACTCCCCCTGATGTTACATGAGTAAGTGTGTCAATCAACAGGTGACAGACGTTAACATCATATATAGACGAGCTTTCATGTTGTGATGCCTCGATCCATTCTGGCCCATGTACAGACCGATCCAATTTTATTCTTTTCATCGTGGTGTCTGAATTATCTGGATAGGAATCTGTTTGTAAGTCTGATTTGATACTAACACTGAAGGGATTCGATCAGCTCAGACTAAGTTCTCTTGACCTCAGCCTTTAATAACTGTCTCTCATTCGTGTTCGCCGGCAAAGCTAAACCAATATTGCTAGAATTACAATATGTAGACCTAGGCAATGAATTTCGCCTCCTCGCCATGTCCACCCTGGAGTATCGACTGGGCGTTAAAGCCTTCTCGGCGGCTCATCTATTTATAATGTTAACGAATTTAACCCGTTTCAACATTTCCAGTAATCAAATGGTGCCAGATCTCTCGAGATATTTGCGGTGTTGATGCCCGATACAATGCCGAGGCGGAACTGCTTGCTAGACAATTACGTCTCGTTTACTGTACTTGTTATGGTCACCTTGGGCATTGGCGTGGTGTAAATTGACGATCACTTTCATTTCTGAAGTAAATAACCTAACCTAATGTTCGACACCCCTTCCCCAGATGTTGACAATTTAGACACAGGGATGTCGATGGTACTGTAGCCATCATATCACCGATGTTCCCGAATGCCCATGCCACCTCAGCATGGAAGCTCATATATTTATGATGATAACGACTGTCTCGTCTGTTTTAATATAAATGATTCCAGCTCCTCGGCATATTATATAGTGTTCGTATCTGGTACAACACACACACACATCCACACACTAAACTGCGTTTTGTCTCCTTCATGAACTGCCATTATTATTTTGAGTGATAACGAGAAAACGACCAGTATTGTATGCAATCAGCTCAAATATCACAATTGTAACATTAGCGGTTCCGTATTAACGTAAATGGCGGCATTCGGGTGAGTGACTGAGTGAGTATGATTTAATGTCGGCTTAGCCATGGACATGCAGAGGGGTATTGGTCTTACAAACATGACCCGGAGTCTCTCACTGGTCTTCAAGTTTAGCTAGACTCTAACAGAAAGAAAATGCGCTCCTTCCTTCCATCAAAGAAGACTATTCTGTGAAGTCATGTGACGCAGTCAGTATGTCGGCACCTCTTCCCACTTCCCTTATATGTGTTGTAATTTTGATCCTAGCTATTGCGACATTACGAGTTTACATGTTCATGGTTAAACCCGAATGCCATCAGTTATATTTGGGTTGACTGTTTGAGGTCCTAGTTTTTTCCCGTTTTCACCAAAAACAATTATGGTAGACCATGTAGGAGAAGAAATAATCTCTGGTGTAGTTAAAACAGGTGACATGGTCGTTAACATCATAAATAGACGACCGTCCATGCTGGGGTGCTCCGAGAAGGAAATAATTTCTTAATCATGCGCATTTCTGAAGAGCGAGTCTATGTCCATGTCTGCACATCCTCGCTAGCCAGTGTATCAATCGATAGGTTAAGATCGATACACTGGCTTGGTTAGTTATCGATAGCAGTTCTGGATATAAATAGCTGGAGGGGTTTCAACTAAACCGTACCAATCAGTAAGCGCGCTGAAGCAGCTCACCAGGCCAATCCGCAGCGAGGTTTGAGTTTTGACTGGTTTGAATTTCATCGCCGGTCAGACAACCTTTGAAGTGAGTGAGTGAATAGAACTTAACGTCGCTTTCAACACTATTTCAGCTATATCACGACGAACCAACTAAGCGCCACCCAACCCAGTTGTGTTCCTGCTACTTCAAAGAAGAAACCTTTGAAGCAGCATGGAACCAGACACCCTCCATCCACCCTATAAACACTGAGGACAGCGCACAGGACGCTTACATGGTGCAATAAAGACAAGTGATATTACAGTGCTAGACATATAGATTATCACTACGAGTGGTCATTTATCTGATTTTTATCACACGAGTTTGATAAAACCCATATGAAACGAGCTTTAGCGAGTTTCATATGGGTTTTGTCAAACGAGTGTGATAAAAATCAGATAAATGACCACGAGTGTTATAATTTATTTCTCACATCAAAATAATGTTGAAAAATAACAAAAACATAGTTAGCAGGGTGTGATACAGGTTTTGTATCACATGGGTGTATCACATTGCTTTTGGCCGCTGTGATGTGAGAAATCACATTATCAAGTTCCTGTTGCTTCTCAGCAAAATGCATTGAAGCAGCAGGAACCTTTGAAATCGACATCGCGTGTCAAAGCGAAAACCGCAGGCCTCGGATACCGACGCTCTAATTCAAAACAATTAGTGAATGAAATGTACAAGATTTTGTAGACGCAACGACTCGAGCACTTATTCGAATCACCAAAAAGGTCCAGGTAACCCTCTTCGCATCCTCGCGAGCCAGCGTATCAATCGATAGGTTACGATACATACACTGGCTTGGTTAGGTACCGATAACAGTTCTGGATATAAATAGCTGGAGGGGTTTTCATTAAACTGAACCAATCGCTAAGTGCGCTGAAGCAGCTCATCATGCCAACCCGCTACCAGGTTTGGGGTTTGACTGGTTTGAATTTCATCGCTGGCCAGACTATCTTTGAAGTTAGGTTGAAATCGACATCATGTGTCAAAGCGAAAACCGCAGGCTTCAGATACCGACATGCTAATTCAAAACAATCGCTGGGGATGAAATGTACGAGATTGTGTAATGGACGAATGACTCGAGAACTCATCTGAATCATCAAAACGGTCCAGGTAAACCCTCTGCGAGGATTTAGGAATTACCTGGACTTGAACACATGATGTTTGCATGACTGATGGCGAGAGTGCCGTCGGCATTTCGGTGTCTAAATTTTCATCACCCGTGGAAGGGTTCGAACATCAGGTTAGTTGATTTACTTAAGAGATTAAAGTGATCGTCACTTTCCATCACACCAATCTCCATAGTGACGGATTTATTGACTTTTAACACTGACCCGCACAAAAATAGCCCGTAAACGAGACGAAACAGCTTAAAGTGACTAACATTATCAATAGATGAGCCGTCGAAAAGGCATTAATTCCCAGTCGATACTCTAGGGTGGACATGACGAGACTCATTGGCACTGCGAAGAAGGAGTAATTTTAGCAGCATTGGTTGTATCTTTGACAATGTCGGCGAACACGAATAAGTGACAATTATTAAAGGATAAGGCCAAGAGAGCTTAGTTTGAGCTGATCGAATACGTTCAGTATTAGTATCAAACCAGACTTACAACCAGATTCCTATCCAGATAATTTCAACATCAGGATGAAAAGAATACAATTGGACCGATGTGTAGGTCCCTACATGGACCAGAATGGATGGAGGTCTTTGACCGGACATATACAGTAATCGTCATCCACAGGCAATGTCTGCGGGTCAATAAGAGAAAGTGCCTTTCGAAGTTGGTTAAAAAGGAATACAAATAAATACAAGCTAGCTTCATAGTGTGCAAATGAACAACCACAATCAACTTGTTCAGCTGTAAAATGGTGTTAGAGTAAGATTAAATCTGCTGTTGGCCACAACTCCTATGAATGGTGTTGACTTAGAGCCTACACCATATGTCTCCAACATTCGTCCTTGGTGTTGGTACTGGCTAATGATGTTGAGCTAGATCCGACACCATGTGTTCCCAGCACCCGTCATTGTTGTTGCTACATGGTCAACTTTTTCGTGATGAAAACATTTAGCGTTGGATTTGGTCAAGACTAACTTTGTCGGACTTAACTGTAGCGAAGATGTGGATTTGGGTGACAAAGCTCTTGTGATTATTCACGTACTTAAGGAGGTTCCAGAGAATTTGAAAATAAAATGTCCTATTTCTGATATTTCGATGAGGGTTAGAGCAAACCTTCAAAATAAATGATCAAATTCAGGAGTCACCAGGCTTAATTTTGAATAATCTAGCAATACATCGGTGTAGTATTACCATATTTGGAAGTGGGATGTAAACAAATACACAGTTACCCCCCCCCCCCCTTGCTAAGAGGGATTTAAAGTCGTCAAGATGCTGGCTGGCAGTGTGTATTGGGGTTAACTGACAAAGCTATCATCTTGTCATTACCCACCACATTTCCAACAGAACACACATTATACTTCCTTGGTTAACTATAGTGCAAGAAACATAACATTACTGCCGAATTCCCGTGTCTCTGGTCGCTTGTCAACCCCCGGACAACTTCAGCACACAACATGTGAACTGGCGAAACACCATGCAGCAATCCCCCATTGAGCTCGGCGCACCGCAGCGCCCTCTATGTTTACAAAATATCCCTGTACGTGTGTATTTCTTTGGTACTATTGGTTTAACCCTACTCTAATATATGGCGTTGGATAGGAATTCTATGAAAAATGCCTCTATTTTCATGGAAAGATGTCAGGGTATTGCAGTATAAAATTAGACACTGTGAACATTTCTAGAATAATAGAGCTACGTATTATGTGAGTCATCCATCTGGAATTTTCTCGAAGCTGTCGTGCCCAATTTGTCATGATTGCAAATGGCCGAAATATGAAGAGACCGTATGACGATGGTAATTGGGTCACAGCGCCATCTGCACATCTATACGCTTGTATACATACTGTTCGTGGGTTAAATATTTCGAGCTTTCTAGAAGTCGCTGTGATCTTATCTGGGTTAGAATCATACGTCATTGCTGTACCGGTGGAAGTTTCTTGATTTGATAGAATAATCTCGAATGCCCGATAGAGTATAAATAGCCCGACGTTTAGTGATCGTCGAGGGATTCTAGTTGGCTTCTATGTGAGTGCATTAGATTGTGCTACTGGATATTACCTTAGCCTGAGATTACTGACTGCTGGATTGTATATTCCTGTTGGATTACTCCTGTGTTATGACCGCTGTGTTATCTATACGTGATTGAACTGACGGAAACTGGACAACAGCTGAGCGGTGTGGACTATCAAAATACAGGAACGCGATTTTTGCGCGTCGGCACGGACTGTATAGAGATTTGCACGTTAGTACGGACTCTGACAGATACACCGATATAGCATTGAACAGTAAGACTTTATTTAACATTTATTTGCTGTATTAACCTTACTTAATTGTATACGATTTTAGTATTATAAATAAATATTTGATTGTTAATCTTTGATTTCACAAAAGCTTTCTGTTGCGTTTTTCCTATTATCGTTTAGACGTAACAAAGAGTTAATATTTTCTAAGAAGTTGACATGTTATTTTCTCCAAACTGCCCCAATAGTTTTCTGAAACAACGCTGAATCGGAAAATCTAATACAAATAAGGGGTCAACAGGCTTGTCTTCAATACAGTAGGATGCCAGCATTGAGAACCATGATCATGAAGCCAAGTTTTCCTGATTTCGTTAAGTCAGTTGCCAGCGTTACGTCATAGAAATGATTTTTGGCAGCTTCCATGGAACCTGCAATGAATAGGAGAATCAATGCAAGCAATATTCATGTCAGAACCCGGTTCTATTGAGCGAAAGTCCATAAAGTAACAAAACAACACGCCAAAAAGAAGGACAATCCTTAAATTTCTCTTTGGCTAGATAGAGATATATTCTGATTGCTTTTTTGAATCTGCTATTCGAATTAGGTCTTTGGATTATGAACGTGGAAATTTTTCAATGGATGACGGCTGAATTTTGAATGACGGACTAGATGCTTGTCAACCTGTAACCATCTGAGTCATCTTTACGCGGGCTTACTGACCCTGGGATCGTGTTTATCCATTTTCAGCCTACTTTCGGCAACTATATGAGGGAATTCCCAGAAATCAACACCACGCGATGTCGTCAGCCAATGAGCTAAACTCTACCGACGTAACCCCAATGTAACCCGCCATTTTCGAGTTATGTGCTGTCCTATTTGTTCAAAACTGCAACACCTCTTGGATGATACGGAAGTTATTCATACCTGTATCTTTTGTATGCTCAGACAATATATGTTTCAGAAGTAGTATGGAAAACCTGTAATTTATCAGATTTCTCGAGTCTGTTTTCCGCCGGATGAAGACCGAACAGTATACGGTAAAGTATCGGTTATCGCTCCGCAATAATGGCGACACACGATTCACAGATCTTATGGATGGCGAAGTGTGCGCAAATGGACGCTTGTATCTGGAACAATCCGGCCCCTTTGCTAACTGATTATATCACATTACTTAATTTGATGTACATTGAATATCGCTGGAGAAATTCCATGTCAACAATTATTCACATATTAAGTGTGATGATAAGCATTGGGTCTCTTTGGGATTATTGCGTTTCTTCGAATACATGTAGTGCTGGGATTAGACTTGGTGGGAGGACGTGAGTTCCCTTGAGAATTTCCTATCAAAGTTTGGCGTGGAATTCACATGGTCTGTATTCTTTTGTCACATCGATGACTATCAATATGACGGGCGCTGGGGACATAAATGTATGGCGTAGACTCAACACAATTGGCCAATACCTGTAACGGATGCGGGGGACATAGGATGTACACCATTAGTCAATACCAACACCAATGACTGGTGTTGGGGACATATGCTGCAGGTAATACCAACACCAAGGACGGATGTTGGGGACATATGCTGCAGGTAATACCAACACCAATGACGGATATTGGGGACATATGCTGCAAGTAATACCACACCAATGACGGATGTTGGGGCATATGCTGCAGGTAATACCAACACCAATGACGGATGTTGGGGACATATGCTGCAGGCTCTAGCTCAACACCATTGGTTAATATCAACACCAATAAAGGATGTTGGGGTCATGGGGGGTAGACTAACTCAACACAAGATTTTTATCTCACCCAAAACGATTTTTCCAGCTGTGCACGTTGATTGTGTTACATTTTTCATGTAATTGTCATAGCTGTTTGTTTGTTTACCGACTTTTAATGGCATTTTGAATTATTGGCCCGCAGACATAATTCTTGAGGATGAAGGCTACCGTATCTCAGGCCATAGGCCTCTATCCACTCTGGTCCATGTACACATCGATCAATTTAATTCTTTTCATAATGATGTCGGAATTATCTTGATAGGAATCTGTAAGACTGATTTGATACTTATATATATACTGAAGGGATTCGATCAGCTAAAACTAAGCTCTCTTGGCCTTAGTCTTTAATAACTGTCGCTCATTCGCGTTCGCCATGGCCTACAAAGCTACAACCAATTTTGCTAAAATAAAAATATGTGAGCCTAGGCGCTGCCAATGAATTTCGCCTCTTCGCCATGCCCACCCTGGAGTATCGACTGGGCGTTAAAGCCTTCTCGGCGGCTCATCTATTTATAATGTTAACGAATTTAACCTGTTTCAACATTTCCAGTAATCGAATGGTGCCAGATCTCTCGAGATATTTACGGTGTTGATGCCTGATACAATGCCGAGGAGGAACTGCTTGCTAGACAATTACGTCTCGTTTACTATATTTGTTTTGGTCACCTTGGGCATTGCGTGGTATAAATTGACGATCACTTTCATTTCTGAAGTAACTAACCTAACCTGATATTCGAGACCCCTTCCCCAGGTGTTGAATTTAAACACTCGGATGTCGATGGTACTGTAGCCATTACCGATGTTCCCGAATGACCATGCCACCTCAGCATGGAAGCTCATATATTTATGATGATAACGACCGCCTCGTCTGCTTTGATATGTCCGGTGCATAAATGATTCCAGCTCCTCCGCATATTATATAGTGTTCGTATCTGGCACAACACACACACACATCCACACACTAAACTGCGTTTTGTCTCCTTCATGAACTGCCATTATTATTTTGAGTGATAACGAATAAACGTATTGCATGCAATCAGCTCAAATATCACAATTGTAACATTAGCGGTTCCGTATTAACGTAAATGGCGGCACTCGGGTGAGTGACTGAGTGAATATGATTTAATGTCGGGTTAGCCATGGACATGCAGAGGGGTATTGGTCTCACACACAGATTCAGATTCGTTTATTGGCGCAAACACAAATCACATTGGTTAAGGCCAGTAACAGTATACATGAACAAGTGTATGATTTTACATGGCTCAACAGAGGCTCGAATTGTTTTCAATTATTTCAAAACTGGTACATGTCAATCTGCCTGTACAGAATATCAACTGACTCTCCTGTCGAAGCTTTGTATTACAAATTTAGCAAATACTCTGGTGATTTTAAAACTATCACATTTTAAAAGTTTGGTGAACAATATACGAGAATGATATTCTGAATTGGGGACGGTCAGACCCAATTCACGAAATAGCGACAATCTTAGATCAGCATTATTTAAACAATGCATAACAAAATGATACTCATCCCCAATAGAGCCCACACAAAACTGGCACGTTCGACCGTTCCTGGGTATAATCGGTTTATGGTAGCGGCCAGTTTCGATTTCTAGCTTATGGTTGCTTATTCTTAGTTTGGTAAGCATCACTCGTTGAGAAGTAGTTAACTTATAAGAGAGATACTTCTCAAAGCCATAGTCTTGTTTAAATGAAGCATAAGTATCCAGTTTATGATTTGATGGACTGGACATCGTACTTTGCCAATTCTGTGTAAACTCGTCTGTTATTCTACTGGCAAACAATCGTGGAAAATGGCTGGTACTAATAATTGCCTGCTGAAGCCAAACATCATAAAAACCATGGGTGGACAATATTTTTTTGATTCTACTGCAATAAGTATTGGGATAGTTAACAGCAAGCTGAAGATTATGTAAATAAGCCTGTTTAACAAGTCTCGAGTTTGGTAAACTCACTAAACGGCACCAGTATTTGATCGCGCTAATATTAGCTAAAACTGTCATGGGTAGCCTACCCATCTCTGCTCGTACAGCTGAGTTACATGCCTTCTTGTTAACACCAAGTGTAAATTTACAGAATTTTGTATGAACAGCTTCAATAGGATTAGACTCTGGAAGCTCGTTAACTCCCCAAACTTCAGAGTTATATAAAATGATAGGTTTTATCACAGAGTCGAAAATCTTAGTGCACAGACTTGGTCTTGGGTCATCTCCAACAAGCTGGCAGATCTTATAAAAAGCTTTCAAACCTCGACCTTTTAAATTTTCCAGCGCTTTTGACCATTTTCCATTGGAACAAAATAGTGTTCCAAGGTAAAGAAACTGGTGAACAATCTCAACAATATTATTACCAATGTAGACATGAAAGTTTGGTGAACGACAAGACTTGGAAAAACACATAGCTTTTGTTTTCTGAAAATTAATTGACAAATGCCACTTGGTGCAGAAAGCTTGCAATTTTGCTAAGGCATTATTCAGACCTTCAGGTGAAAGGCTCAGTATAACAATATCATCTGCATATAGTAAGCAATATAAAATGAAATTTCCCAAGACTACAGGATCGCAATCCTCACCAAATATATCAGGAAGGTCATCAATAAAAATGTTAAACAGTGTGGGACTCAAATTATTACCCTGTAATACACCTCGGCTAGATACAAAACTATCAGATACACCATCACTCAATCTTATGCGCATGGACGGGTCAGAGTACATAGACTTAATGATATTATATATATTACCAGTGACATCTGCTTTGAGGAGTTTGTACAGTAAACCACACCTCCATACCGAGTCAAAAGCCTTACGCAGGTCCACAAAACAAGCATAAACGCGTTGATTTTGATTTATGTGTGACTCTATTACAGACTGCAAAATAAATACATTGTCAGACGCACTGTGGTCTTTACGAAAGCCACATTGGGATTCATTTGGTTTGTCAAGAGCTTCCAAGTGACTTTGCAATCTCTTGTTCAAAATGGAGCAGAATAACTTAGATAAGCAACTGCTTATAGCTATACCCCTATAGTTGCTTGGATCTCGTAAATTACCAGACTTATGTAAAGGAATCACGAGTGAAGATTTCCAGGATTCTGGAAAATATCCTGATGCCAAAATCTTGCTGAACAGAACTTGAAGATAGGGCAACAATGCATGTATGCCATATTTGAGCATTTCATTGGTTATCATATCTTCTCCAGCAGATTTTCCAGCCTTCAAGCTTGCAACTGCAGATGATATTTCTACCGAACTGACAGGGCAGTTAAGGAACTCAAAATTACTGTCCTGTTTCTCAAGTGAGGCTAGCCTAGAAAGCAGCTCATTTTCAGAATCTTGATCAAACTGTGCATTATCACATGAATTCATGATATTATTGAAATGACTATACCAGGTTGAAACATCCACCTGATCAGCTGCTTTAACTGTAGTCTTGTCATTTAGCTTATTCAAGAGTGCCCAGTAGTGTTTAGGATCCTGTTTCTCACAGCGTTGCAATTCATCCATAACTGACTGCCTGTATGAAAATCTCTTAACCTTAAGTAATTTTAAATATCGCTTTCTGAGAAGATAGAACGGAGTTCGCGCTGCTAAATTTGAAGGGCATTTATCATACACCTTTGAAGCTTTACGGAGTTGCAATAAAAGTGATTTACATGAATCATCATACCATAACTTGTGTTTAGTGGACTTTTGTTTTGATTTGATGCCACCAACTCTCTGATAAACTATAGCTTTCAAATGCCTGGAAGCTACTTTGTTGACAATGCTCGAGAATTGCTGTACTATGGAAGTTGCAGATGCTTGACATGAGACTGTCGGACTGACAGCCTCAGCAAGCTCTGACTGGATGATGTCAGACTCTAATGACCTACAGTATGGTTCTTTTACATTAGGGGACCACACAAATTTGGCAGGTAATGCATGTAGCTTAGCAGAACGCTGTCTCAAATGAAAGTTTGAGTTGCTGAATTTTAAGGACGTCTGAATGACACAGTGATCAGATAACGTTTCATGCAAGGTATTAACACTAAAATAAGTAATAGATTCACTCAGTAAACTACTATTAACTATGCAGTAATCAACTACACTGGCACCATTCCATGTGTAACATGTGAATTTGCCCAATAAATCACCTAAAACTCTACCATTTAGAATTCTCATCCCCGTAGAGATACATAACTCACTTAAGTACTTTCCATACATATTAGAGTGCACATCTAATGATAATCTGTCTCGACAGCAATCTTGTTCATAATCGTCTGGTAAATTGCATGATATTACTTCATTATATATACAATCATTCTGAACACAATCTGAATTACTGCTAGAAATTCTGGCATTAAAATCACCTAGTAAGATTACATCACCAAGTTTAGAAAACTGGATTATATCCTTTTCTAACAGTGAAAAAGCATTGATTGAATCTGTTGTGTTAACTTGACAGACAGTGGAATGTTGTGGACTTATATAAACAATTCCTATATAAACATCATGAGGTATATTTAATGTAGCTTTCTTAAGTTTACACCAAAGGCAAAATCTTGACGCCTGTGTGTTAGACATCTTTTCAATACTTGAATCCAGTTCCATTTTATAAAACAGACCAATACCACCAGAGTTTCGCCTTGCTTTAGCAGAGGATTTTCCTCTGTTATGAGAAATATAACCGTAACCATCAACAACAGGAACAATTGAATCATCCAACCAAGTTTCAACTAAACCGAAAATGTCAAATCTGTGAACAGTGTTAATAAAATCTGGATCAGCAGTTTTATCGTTATGTTTAGATATCAGACCATTAATGTTCCAGCATGCTACATTTAAAGTAGAAGTTAACGCTGAGTTGCTGGATTTGGTCCGAAGAACGGTACGAATTGGGGCCATGAGATGTTAGAATAAGAATGAGCTGGGGGAAGTTGCTGCATCGGGAGCATATTTACACGTTGATCAACTGATGGTGTAGGAAAAAATGGATTTTGGTAGGTACGACTTGTGTTGAGCTCTGTTCCGTAACTGAATGGGTGTTGCTGATTATAAGGCTGGAAGGATGCCCTGCTGGTCACACCATCATATGGACTATACTGCCCAGATGGGGCCACAGGTATGTAGCCCTGCGTTTTCACATCCGTCATCGGCATAGATGCTGCATATCTGCGAGACGCGTAGTCGCCACTACTCTGAGAAGAGGGACCCTCATGCACCGAAAACTCTTTTCGTTGGTAGGAATCAGTGGCAAGCTTCGGCCCAACCTGTCGAGGCTGTGTGGACAGCCCATTTTTGCCCGTTTTCAGACCCATAGCCCGTTTCATGTTGACAACAAGACGACCAGTTCCTCTATTGGACAAATGGAGTTCATCTTTGAAATTCATTGCATTTCCAGTGATTTTCTCATTATCACAATAAATAAGTCTTTGGTCACATGACCCGGAGTCTCTCATTGGTCTTCAAGTTTAGCCAGACTCTAACAGAAAGAAAATGCGCTCCTTCCTTCCATCAAAGAAGACTATTCTGTGAAGTCATGTGACGCAGTCAGTATGTCGGCACCTCTTCCCACTTCCCTTATATGTGTTGTAATTTTGATCCTAGCTATTGCGACATTACGAGTTTACATGTTCATGGTTAAACCCGAATGTCATCAGTTATATTTGGGTTGACTGTTTGAGGTCCTAGTTTTTTTCCGTTTTCACCAAAAACAATTATGGTAGACCATGTAGGAGAAGAAATAATCTCTGGTGTAGTTAAAACAGGTGACATGGTCGTTAACATCATAAATAGACGACCGTCCATGCTGGTGCTCCGAGAAGGAAATAATTTCTTAATCATGGGTATTTCTGAAGAGCGAGTCTATGTCTATGTCTGCACATCCTCGCTAGCCAGTGTATCAATCGATAGGTTAAGATCGATACACTGGCTTGGTTAGTTATCGATAGCAGTTCTGGATATAAATAGCTGGAGGGCTTTCAACTAAACCGTACCAATCAGTAAGCGCGCTGAAGCAGCTCACCAGGCCAATCCGCAGCGAGGTTTGAGTTTTGACTGGTTTGAATTTCATCGCCGGTCAGACAACCTTTGAAGTGAGTGAGTGAATAGAACTTTACGTCGCTTTCAACACTATTTCAGCTATATCACGACGAACCAACTAAGCGCCACCCAACCCAGTTGTGTTCCTGCTACTTCAAAGAAGAAACCTTTGAAGCAGCATGGAACCAGACACCCTCCATCCACCCTATAAAACACTGAGGACAGCGCACAGGACGCTTACATGGTGCAATAAAGACAAGTGATATTACAGTGCTAGACATATAGATTATCACTACGAGTGGTCATTTATCTGATTTTTATCACACGAGTTTGATAAAACCCATATGAAACGAGCTTTAGCGAGTTTCATATGGGTTTTGTCAAACGAGTGTGATAAAAATCAGATAAATGACCACGAGTGTTATAATTTATTTCTCACATCAAAATAATGTTGAAAAATAACAAAAACATAGTTAGCAGGGTGTGATACAGGTTTTGTATCACATGGGTGTATCACATTGCTTTTGGCCGCTGTGATGTGAGAAATCACATTATCAAGTTCCTGTTGCTTCTCAGCAAAATGCATTGAAGCAGCAGGAACCTTTGAAATCGACATCGCGTGTCAAAGCGAAAACCGCAGGCCTCGGATACCGACGCTCTAATTCAAAACAATTAGTGAATGAAATGTACAAGATTTTGTAGACGCAACGACTCGAGCACTTATTCGAATCACCAAAAAGGTCCAGGTAACCCTCTTCGCATCCTCGCGAGCCAGCGTATCAATCGATAGGTTACGATACATACACTGGCTTGGTTAGGTACCGATAACAGTTCTGGATATAAATAGCTGGAGGGGTTTTCATTAAACTGAACCAATCGCTAAGTGCGCTGAAGCAGCTCATCATGCCAACCCGCTACCAGGTTTGGGGTTTGACTGGTTTGAATTTCATCGCTGGCCAGACTATCTTTGAAGTTAGGTTGAAATCGACATCATGTGTCAAAGCGAAAACCGCAGGCTTCAGATACCGACATGCTAATTCAAAACAATCGCTGGGGATGAAATGTACGAGATTGTGTAATGGACGAATGACTCGAGAACTCATCTGAATCATCAAAACGGTCCAGGTAAACCCTCTGCGAGGATTTAGGAATTACCTGGACTTGAACACATGATGTGTGCATGACTGATGGCGAGAGTGCCGTCGGCATTTCGGTGTCTAAATTTTCATCACCCGTGGAAGGGTTCGAACATCAGGTTAGTTGATTTACTTAAGAGATTAAAGTGATCGTCACTTTCCATCACACCAATCTCCATAGTGACGGATTTATTGACTTTTAACACTGACCCGCACAAAAATAGCCCGTAAACGAGACGAAACAGCTTAAAGTGACTAACATTATCAATAGATGAGCCGTCGAAAAGGCATTAATTCCCAGTCGATACTCTAGGGTGGACATGACGAGACTCATTGGCACTGCGAAGAAGGAGTAATTTTAGCAGCATTGGTTGTATCTTTGACAATGTCGGCGAACACGAATAAGTGACAATTATTAAAGGATAAGGCCAAGAGAGCTTAGTTTGAGCTGATCGAATACGTTCAGTATTAGTATCAAACCAGACTTACAACCAGATTCCTATCCAGATAATTTCAACATCAGGATGAAAAGAATACAATTGGACCGATGTGTAGGTCCCTACATGGACCAGAATGGATGGAGGTCTTTGACCGGACATATACAGTAATCGTCATCCACAGGCAATGTCTGCGGGTCAATAAGAGAAAGTGCCTTTCGAAGTTGGTTAAAAAGGAATACAAATAAATACAAGCTAGCTTCATAGTGTGCAAATGAACAACCACAATCAACTTGTTCAGCTGTAAAATGGTGTTAGAGTAAGATTAAATCTGCTGTTGGCCACAACTCCTATGAATGGTGTTGACTTAGAGCCTACACCATATGTCTCCAACATTCGTCCTTGGTGTTGGTACTGGCTAATGATGTTGAGCTAGATCCGACACCATGTGTTCCCAGCACCCGTCATTGTTGTTGCTACATGGCCAACTTTTTCGTGATGAAAACATTTAGCGTTGGATTTGGTCAAGACTAACTTTGTCGGACTTAACTGTAGCGAAGATGTGGATTTGGGTGACAAAGCTCTTGTGATTATTCACGTACTTAAGGAGGTTCCAGAGAATTTGAAAATAAAATGTCCTATTTCTGATATTTCGATGAGGGTTAGAGCAAACCTTCAAAATAAATGATCAAATTCAGGAGTCACCAGGCTTAATTTTGAATAATCTAGCAATACATCGGTGTAGTATTACCATATTTGGAAGTGGGATGTAAACAAATACACAGTTACCCCCCCCCCCCCTTGCTAAGAGGGATTTAAAGTCGTCAAGATGCTGGCTGGCAGTGTGTATTGGGGTTAACTGACAAAGCTATCATCTTGTCATTACCCACCACATTTCCAACAGAACACACATTATACTTCCTTGGTTAACTATAGTGCAAGAAACATAACATTACTGCCGAATTCCCGTGTCTCTGGTCGCTTGTCAACCCCCGGACAACTTCAGCACACAACATGTGAACTGGCGAAACACCATGCAGCAATCCCCCATTGAGCTCGGCGCACCGCAGCGCCCTCTATGTTTACAAAATATCCCTGTACGTGTGTATTTCTTTGGTACTATTGGTTTAACCCTACTCTAATATATGGCGTTGGATAGGAATTCTATGAAAAATGCCTCTATTTTCATGGAAAGATGTCAGGGTATTGCAGTATAAAATTAGACACTGTGAACATTTCTAGAATAATAGAGCTACGTATTATGTGAGTCATCCATCTGGAATTTTCTCGAAGCTGTCGTGCCCAATTTGTCATGATTGCAAATGGCCGAAATATGAAGAGACCGTATGACGATGGTAATTGGGTCACAGCGCCATCTGCACATCTATACGCTTGTATACATACTGTTCGTGGGTTAAATATTTCGAGCTTTCTAGAAGTCGCTGTGATCTTATCTGGGTTAGAATCATACGTCATTGCTGTACCGGTGGAAGTTTCTTGATTTGATAGAATAATCTCGAATGCCCGATAGAGTATAAATAGCCCGACGTTTAGTGATCGTCGAGGGATTCTAGTTGGCTTCTATGTGAGTGCATTAGATTGTGCTACTGGATATTACCTTAGCCTGAGATTACTGACTGCTGGATTGTATATTCCTGTTGGATTACTCCTGTGTTATGACCGCTGTGTTATCTACGTGATTGAACTGACGGAAACTGGACAACAGCTGAGCGGTGTGGACTATCAAAATACAGGAACGCGATTTTTGCGCGTCGGCACGGACTGTATAGAGATTTGCACGTTAGTACGGACTCTGACAGATACACCGGTATAGCATTGAACAGTAAGACTTTATTTAACATTTATTTGCTGTATTAACCTTACTTAATTGTATACGATTTTAGTATTATAAATAAATATTTGATTGTTAATCTTTGATTTCACAAAAGCTTTCTGTTGCGTTTTTCCTATTATCGTTTAGACGTAACAAAGAGTTAATATTTTCTAAGAAGTTGAGATGTTATTTTCTCCAAAATGCCTCAATAGTTTTCTGAAACAACGCTGAATCGGAAAATCTAATACAAATAAGGGGTCAACAGGCTTGTCTTCAATACAGTAGGCTGCCAGCATTGAGAACCATGATCATGAAGCCAAGTTTTCCTGATTTCGTTAAGTCAGTTGCCAGCGTTACGTCATAGAAATGATTTTTGGCAGCTTCCATGGAACCTGCAATGAATAGGAGAATCAATGCAAGCAATATTCATGTCAGAACCCGGTTCTATTGAGCGAAAGTCCATAAAGTAACAAAACAACACGCCAATCCTTAAATTTCTCTTTGGCTAGATAGAGATATATTCTGATTGCTTTTTTGAATCTGCTATTCGAATTAGGTCTTTGGATTATGAACGTGGAAATTTTTCAATGGATGACGGCTGAATTTCGAATGACGGACTAGACGGTTGTCAACCTGTAACCATCTGAGTCATCTTTACGCGAGCTTACTGACCCTGGGATCGTGTTTATCCATTTTCAGCCTACTTTCGGCAACTATATTTGGGAATTCCCATAAATCAACACCACGCGATGTCGTCAGCCAATGAGCTAAACTCTACCGACGTAACCCCAATGTAACCCGCCATTTTCGAGTTATGTGCCGTCCTATTTGTTCAAAACTGCAACACCTCTTGGATGATACGGAAGTTATTCATACCTGTATCTTTTGTAAGCTCAGACAATATATGTTTCAGAAGTAGTGTGAAAAACCTGTAATTTATCAGATTTCTCGAGTCTGTTTTCCGCCGGATGAAGACCGAACAGTATACGGTAAAGTATCGGTTATCGCTCCGCAATAATGGCGACACACGATTCACAAATCTTATGGATGGCGAAGTGTGCGCAAATGGACGCTTGTATCTGGAACAATCCGGCCCCTTTGCTAACTGATTATATCAGAACATTATGTGTATCTTTGGTCACATTACTTAATTTGATGTACATTGAATATCGCTGGAGAAATTCCATGTCAACAATTATTCACATATTAAGTGTGATGATAAGCATTGGGTCTCTTTGGGATTATTGCGTTTCTTCGAATACATGTAGTGCTGGGATTAGACTTGGTGGGAGGACGTGAGTTCCCTTGAGAATTTCCTATCAAATTTGGCGTGGAATCCACATGGTCTGTATTCTTTTGTCACATCGATGACTATCAATATGACGGGCGCTGGGGACATAATTTATGTATGGCGTAGACTCAACACAATTGGCCAATACCTGTAACGGATGCGGGGGACATAGGATGTACACCATTGGTCAATACCAACACCAATGACTGGTGTTGGGGACATATGCTGCAGGTAATACCAACACCAAGGACGGATGTTGGGGACATATGCTGCAGGTAATACCAACACCAATGACGGATATTGGGGACATATGCTGCAAGTAATACCACACCAATGACGGATGTTGGGGCATATGCTGCAGGTAATACCAACACCAATGACGGATGTTGGGGACATATGCTGCAGGCTCTAGCTCAACACCATTGGTTAATATCAACACCAATAAAGGATGTTGGGGTCATGGGGGGTAGACTAACTCAACACAAGATTTTTATCTCACCCAATATGATTTTTCCAGCTGTGCACGTTGATTGTGTTACATTTTTCATGTAATTGTCATAGCTGTTTGTTTGTTTACCGACTTTTAATGGCATTTTGAATTACTGGCCTGCAGACATAATGCTTGAGGATGAAGGCTACCGTATCTCAGGTCATAGGCCTCTATCCACTCTGGTCCATGTACACATCGATCAATTTAATTCTTTTCATAATGATGTCGGAATTATCTGGATAGGAATCTGTAAGACTGATTTGATACTTATACTGAAGGGATTCGATCAGCTAAAACTAAGCTCTCTTGGCCTTAGTCTTTAATAACTGTCGCTCATTCGCGTTCGCCATGGCCTACAAAGCTACAACCAATTTTGCTAAAATAAAAATATCTGAGCCTAGGCGCTGCCATTGAATTTCGCCTCTTCGCCATGCCCACCCTGGAGTATCGACTGGTCGTTAAAGCGTTCTCGGTGGCTCATCTCTTTATAATGTTAACGAATTTAACCTGTTTCAACATTTCCAGTAATCAAATGGTGCCAGATCTCTCGAGATATTTGCGGTGTTGATGCCTGATACAATGCCGAGGAGGAACTGCTTGCTAGACAATGACGTCTCGTTTACTGTACTTGTTATGGTCACCTTGGGCATTGGCGTGGTGTAAATTGACGATCACTTTCATTTCTGAAGTAAATAACCTAACCTCATGTTCGAGACCCCTTCCCCAGGTGTTGACAATTTAGACACAGCGATGTCGATGGTACTCTAGCAATCATATCACCGATGTTCCCGAAATGACCATGCCACCCTAGCATGGAAGCTCATATATTTATGATGATAACGACCGTCTCGTCTGTTTTAATATGCCCGGTGTATAAATGATTCCCGCTCCTCCGCAAATTATATAGTGTTCGTATCTGGCACAACACACACACACACACACACACACACACCCACTAAACTGCGTTTTGTCTCCTTCATGAGCTGCCATTATTATTTTGAGTGATAACGAATAAACGTATTGCATGCAATCAGCCCAAATATCACATTGTAACATTAGCGGTTCCTGATTAACGTAAATAGCGGCATTCGGGTGAGTGACTGAGTGAATATGATTTAACATCGGGTTAGCCATGAACATACCGAGGGGTATTGGTCTTACAAACATGACCCGGAGTCTCCCACTGGTCTTCAAGATTATCCAGACACTAGCAAAAAGAAAATGGCCCTCCTTCCTTCCATCAGATTGTTTCGGTTATTTTGATCCTAGCTGTTGCGACATTACGAGTTTACATGTTCATGGTTAAACCCGAATGTCATCAGTTGTATTTGGGTTGACTGTTTGAGGGTCTAGTTTTTGTTGTTGTTGTTTTCTTCGTTATCACCAAAAACAATTATGGCAGACCATGTAGGAGAAGAAAGTATCTCTGATGCAGTTAAAACAGTTGACATGGTCGTTAACATCATAAATAGATGACCGTCTATGCTGGGGTGCCCCGAGAAGGAAATAACTTCTTAATCTTGGGCTTTTCTGAAGAGCGGGTCTACGCCTACGTCTGCATGACTGATGGCGAGAGTACCATCGGGATTTCGGTGTCTAATTTTCAAACATCAGGTTAGTTGATTTACTTTAGAGATTAAAGTAATCGTCACTTTCCATCACACCAATCTCCATAGTGACGGATTTACTGACTTTTAACACTGACCCGCACAAAAATAGCCATTAAACGAGACGAAACAGCTTAAAGTGACTAACATCATCAATAGATGAGCCGCCGAGAAGGCATTAATTCCCAGTCGATACTCTAGGGTGGACATGACGAGATTCGTTGGCACTGCGAAAGACGGTGTAATTTTAGCAGCATTGGTTGTATCTTTGACAATGTCGGCGAGCACGAATAAGTGACATTTATTAAAGGCTAAGGCCAAGAGAGCTTAGTTTGAGCTGATCGAATACGTTCAGTATTAGTATCAAATCAGACTTACAAACAGATTCCTATCCAGATAATTCCGACATCAGGATGAAAAGAATAGAATTGGATCGATGTGTACATGGACCATATTGGACAGGGGTCTGTGACCTGACATGCACAGTTACCGTCACCCAAAGTCTGCGGGCCAATAACAAAGTCCTTTCGAAGTTGGTAAAAAAAGAATACAAATAAATACAAGCTACCTTCATAATGTTCAAATGAATAGTCACAATCAACTTACACAACTGGAAAAATTGTGTTAGAGTAAGATTAAATCCGCTGTTGACCACAACTCCTATGAATGGTGTTGACTTAGAGCCTACACCGTATGTCCCCAACATCCGTCCTTCGTGTTGATATTGGCCAGTGGTGTTGAGCTAGATCCTACACCATGTGTTCCCAACCCCGCCTCATTGTTGTTGGTACCTGGACAACTTTTTCGTGATGAAAATATTTAGCTTTGGATTTGGTCAAGACTACTTGGTCGGACTTAACTATGGCGAATATGTGGATTTGGGTGACAAAGGCTAAGCTCTTGTGATTATTGACGCGTTCTTAATGAAAGCGTGATGAATGTCGGGCATGACGTCAGCAGTAGCCGTTCATTGAAATTACTTGCAATGGTAAAACCCCTAGCTCAGTTATCTACGTATACGAGTGGTTTTCACCTTTAATTGCAGCACAGCCAAGATATAGCCTTAAACGGACCACACATGGTCCGAATACTTCATCGCAAGCTCTTAACATATAATCGATGTGCTACATGTATTTAATGCATTATTTCCCGTTACAAAAATTCAATAGAAAGGAAAAATAAAAGCCACACTTACCTCACACCCAACACATAACATATCTCATTCTTCTGCGTTATAACAGAATGGAGAGAACATCGAGGAAGACAATTCTTAAATTTCCCTTTGGCTAGATAGTGATGTAAATGCGTAGAGGCCAGGCAGCAAATATTTTCATTGTGCCTGAATATCGCCATACGTATTGAACATCAAAAAGGGTTAAAGGTCTTTTTGTGATTTACCCTTCTCCGCTTTACCTGTTTGTGTTTACTTATGAACACTGATTTTCAGCAGTAATTATTGAGTCACCGGTGTGACAAAAGAATGCAGACCAAATGTGCCCAAAGAAACGCAATGATCCCAAATACGCCTGCATCCATTGACACTCAATGTGTGGATAAATACTGACACCGATTTTTCCAACGATCTTCAATAACCACCAAATTAAGGAATGTTAATAGACACAGTGTCCTGAGACAACCAGTATTTCCAAGACACCTATATTGTTTCAGAGACACGCAATGTTTCCAAAGATGTCCAGTATGTCTCAAACAGCATCCAACGACACACGGTTTCCTAAGACAGCAAATGTTTCCAACGATGTGTCTGACGACATTCATATTTCCGAAGACCGCGAATGTATCTAATTTAGCCAATGTTCCCAAAGACTTCAAATGATTCCAAATTCATCCAATGTTCCCGAGGACTCCCAGTGTTTTCAAAGTTATTTAATGTTCCAAAGACTCTCAATGTTTGCAAAGACTCCAAATATTTGCAGAGATATCCAATGCATCTGGAGATCTTCATTTTTCAAATCAGTTAAAACATTGCAGCCATCTACCTGCGATATGCGAGCGAGTGAGCATGATTTAACGTAGCTTTCATCAATTTTGCACTCATATCACAACGACCCAGCCACATTACACTGACACCGGGCCAACCGTCATATTCGTCATTGTCGTCATACTCATAGTCCTAGCAGACAAAGCTCCAAATAATATAATATTCATATGTAAATATGTAAATATTACCAGGTGCTGGTTAAAGAATTGAGTGTAAACATATCATCATCGAATCCGTCTACTTACTCCCAAACTGCATTTACTCTGGATGATTTATTTAACAATCACAACACGTTTCTCAGGGAAAGAGGTATTTGTCTTCCAACCAATCATAACGACATACCAAAAATATACTGGACTCTCAAAATGCGTAAATCACCATACAAAGCTAGATTCATAGCTGGTTCTAGAAGTTGCACCACCAAGCTTCTTTCAACCCTATTGACGAAGGACTTCAGGAGGTGAAAGCATTTTGGGAAAGGTATTGCGCCACTATTTCTAAAAACTCTGGCGTTGAATGTATGTGGATATTGAAAAACTCAAAATGTCTTACGGAAGAACTTGATGCTAAAGGTCACATACCGTATAGACATGTATCCACATGGGATTTCTCGACTCGATACAACAATCCCTCATCAGGACCTTATTGACCGTCTAAGTTCATTAATAGTATGTGTTCAAGAAAACTGATCGTAGATATATTAATATCGGAAGCCATAAAGCATTCTTTAGCTCTACTACATACAAGAGATATCATTCATGGGATGTTTCATTGTTTATAGAGTTGCTTGATTATCTTTGTAAAATTTGGCAACAATATATCAGCAGCATATAGGTATTCCAATGGGTACTAATTGTGCACCCCTGTTGGCTGACCTGTATCTGTTCTCTTATGAATATGACTATAGGCAGGCGCATTCAAAAACCGATCCATTCAAAGCCCGATCCTTCTCATTCACCAAACGCTATATAGACGATCTTCTCGCTGTGGATAATCGCTATATAAATGACGCAGTGAAGGATATATATCCACCTTCACTGGTGTTGAAGGAAACTACAGATAGCCCTACAGGCACGTCTATAAAAATGAAGCGGGCATTCTCTCTCGTCGACTTTATGACAAAAGAGATGAATACAATTTCGACATCGTAAACTATCCCTTTCTGGACAGTAATGTCCCAGTGGGACCTGCATATGGCGTATATATATCTCGCCTAGTAGCATTTGCTAGATCCTGTGTTAAATGTGACGATTTTAATCGTTGCAGAAACTTATAAAATAGGGTTATTCCACCAAGCGCATCCACTCAAAGTTTCTCAAATTTGGCGATACATATCGCAAGCTGATAGCAAAATACGACCGTAGCGTGCAAGATCTATGGCGTTACGTTTCGTAACTTGTCTGATTCCGCTTAACCCGGGGCTAGAGGCCGTATGAACCCATGTACTTCAAGATCCTCATATGAACAGTCACAATCAAAGCGTGACTGAGATACATCATTCTCTAGATTAAGATTATTAGGGATTAAGAATACTGATCAGCGATACGGATTTGATATTTTTGGAACGTCTTGTTGGCATCTTTGAAAACTGGTGACCGCTTCTCTCTTACAGGAAACTGCCTATGTTTATGTATACTGTCATGGTATTGTAGTCTATTATTAGACGGGATGCTTCTAGAATATATGACGCAAGCTTGTTTACGTGGGTTAATCACTTCGATCTTTCTATTATTATAAATTGTATCTAGGCCAGATGATGATGTAATGCATATTCGAGAGGCTTCTTGATTTGGTAGAATGTACTAGAATGCCACATAAAGTATAAATAGCGTAACACTCAGTTAATGTGGAAGGTTATTCAAACTGGCTTTATGTGGGTGCGTTATACTATGCGGACTGCTATAATCCTGTGAATTGACTTTTGGCTGCTGTTTAATTTACGTGATTGAACTGTCGGAAATTGGACATTCACTGGGACTCTAAACAACCGAGCAGTGTTGGACTACCAAAATACAGAAAAGTGATTTGTGCACGTCGGCACGGATTGTGAAGAGATTTGTGCACGTCAACACGGACTGTGAAGTATGAACCGGTATAGCATTGAACAGTAAGACTATATTTCACATTTATTTGTTGTATTGACCTTACTTAATTTGTATATGATTTTAGTATTGTAAATAAATATTTGACTGTTAATCCTGGACTTCACAAACCTTTTCTGTTACATTTTTCTGTTACCGTAAATTTGACGGGACAATACTATGATCGTCTCTTTGAATTTGGTGCTAATACTGTTATATGGAATAGGTCTTTGGATTATGGACGGGGATATTCTTTAATGGACGACGGCTGAATTATGAATGACGGACTAGATGCTTGTAATTTGATCTATTCAATTCCTGTATTCCAAGTGATTACGATACAAGTTCCATTTTCAAGTCTTTGATATGACTCGGCCCGGAATCAAACCTGGAACATGCCACTTGTGATGCATGGAAGTGCTCTACCAGAAGGCTACCGTGGAGCGGTTTGTAGTATGGTCTGGACAACATTAGCAGCACCAAAGTAAACCAGGTATGCGATAATGAATAGGACTTCACCTTTTTCAAGCTGTCTCAGTAGATTCCATTAATTGACCATATCACGCAAAGTATGGGTGCTAGAAATTTCTGAC
>JAVTVY010017342.1:0-61836 GCA_036873755.1 Hanleya hanleyi | reverse complement strand
CGCTTCATCGTACTAATGTACAGCAAGGGGTGTGGTGCAGCCGGTGTCAATGAGGCCAAGCATCACCTCTTCACTACTGCAACCAGATCGCTGGAAAACATCCCACCTCCCAAGCCGCGCTTTTGCAGCATGTGAAGCGAGCGCTGCTGCGAGCTAGAACGTTCACGTATTGTGTACATATATTATACAGATATTGCATGATGTGAGGTGCGATATCTCGATTTGTCAGCTCTCGAAGGTGATGTTCAACTCGTGCTCTGCACTCGTTAAACATCACCTTCTCGAGCTGACAAATCGTGATATCACACCTCACATCATGCAATATCTGTATAATATATGTACACAATACGTGAACGTTCTAGCTCGATTGCGTTATATGATTATAGTTATGACATGAAATTGAAATCCTCAGCATGTGCTATTTCGTGAAAAAAGAATCTATCACGGCTCTTACAACAGCGTCAACTTTCAACATTAGCATATTGCTTTTAGAATGAGAAAGGATTTATAATGTTCATTCCATCGCAATAAAGAATTTGTTCAGCAGTATGTTTCAATTGTCTATTACTACGCTTCTTAATCGAGCGTGGTCTTTCAACAGCAGCCGTTATCTTTTGTTGTCAAATGTTTAGCCCTTTCTAGTCGTGTTCATTTCCACTGCATTCGTCCATGGAGTTGGTCAGACAAGAAAAACTTAAATCAGCCAAAACGGCAGACCAGGGCATGTAGTGCGACGTCGAATTTACCTCTGCTGCCTTGTATGACGGTATGAAGGTGGTGTGTCGAGCCGCAACCAGATGGCACAACAGCAAATTCACTCGAAGTCCAGTGCTGTTAATTATTGCGTTTTATAGCATTTTATTGTCTGTTGAAATACATTGCAGTGTGGAACGGGAACGGATCGACAAAGTCTTTGCTGCCTTATGGAGAATTAGGACCTGAGAGATTTTCGAACATTTGGGCTGAATCTAAATTTCCAAAAACGCCCCTTATCATTATAATGACCCTATTTTATGACACAATGATACCATGAGACATGAAATGACAAAAAATGTTTTGTTTTAAAAAAAAATGTTTTCAATACTTTTGTGAAGCAAAAATGAAACAAAATGACAAAGAATTTCGGAAGCGACTTTCAGAAAATAAATACTATAACAGGCCTGGAAAAGGATAAATAAAATGTCTCAACTAAGTTTTGGAGATCCTACGAGCAAAATTTTTCGCCTAAGGCACGTGGCCGTACTTTCATATTCGACTGAGCACGTGAACACAAAATACCGCTGAAATTTCGCCATGTTGCCTCCGACGTCACAAGGAAATAAAGATAATTCAATAGAAAATAAACTACAGCAGATATTAAATTCAAATTTTCCACAAATACACAGTTAGATACGTACTTTTAAGTCCATCTGTTGGCAAAGAAATCGAATTCAGCGCTTTGAAATCACACACGTCGGATCAAGTGACAGCGAGCTTCTTTCCCAAACAAGGTGACCCATCACATGTTAATAATATTCATACCCTCAAATAGGCATGTCGAAGATATCGTCCATAACATGTATAAACATCAAAGAGGCATAATTCAGTAAAATATGGTGATATTTAGAATACAAAATATTTATTTCGACAGTTTCATTGCAGAAAATCATTTTTGGAAACCTCCCTGGAGATGTATTTTCCAGCCGCCCTACTCTAATATCATGTCGCCTTCTTCTCGAGAAATCGCACGAGATTTGATAATTTGGTCAAACTCAGGAAAAACAGATCATCCGTCTAATTACATCAAATTTAGACAACAAAGATGGTAGTATAGTGAATTTTGGTGAGTAACCCTCACACCTGAATGGTTGTGCATTCCGATCGCATGTTCTGAAAGCGTTTGTCGATGAGAATGGGGTGAACATAAACTTGCTTACCTCAATGCCATTAACCCTTCTGAACACGTACCAACAACAACAACAACACAAAACAACAACAACATGTTGAATGACTGTCTCATTCAGATGGACTTTGATTGACAGGTGTTCAGTTTTGTGTGAAGGGTTAATGCATCGAGGCCGGAAAAAGTCCACCTGAGCAGGAAGAGATGTTAATCGCCATTTTTGTGAACAATTCAGTTGGTTTGACCACGTGTAGCATTTTATTTTCCAACAACTTCAAGTAGGTCATTCTTGTTTGACCTCAGCGAAGAGAAGATTCAACTTTATTCGTGAGTTAAACAGTCACTACATTTCTTCAATTTTCAAGTTTTACTTCAAGAAATCCACTACATTTTTGGTCAATTTTCCTCCACAAAGTCATTTTTCCAGTTAGTTCAAAGAAATAGTCATATTTTCTTGTGTTTAGTTGTGTTTTCTATCTTTCTGGGATGAAATAATGCGCCCTTGATAATTTAGTGCCTTTTTAAAAATTTCAACCTGACAAACAAAAAGTCAAAATCTTTCCTGTCCCCCTGATTCTTAAAACGAACATTCGACAATGTGCCTAAAAGTCAACAGCTATCTTTGAAAGCCCACGCTCAACTAAGAACAGTAATATTGCAAATGTTTCGTGTTACATGCAGTACCGTGGATCAATAAATCGGCTGTTCGTCTTTTACTGACCAATTAGTATATCGACCTCAATAGATAATGGAAAATGACAAGAAGGATAATATTTTACAGTTTAGAACCTTTCCAACCAATACTTTTTTTATCCCGAGTATAGTAACAATTCATCATTGCACATTATTTACCGGCTTGCCGAAACGAATGTCCCATAGCCTGCTACACTAAGAAATTGAATTATATTTACTAAATGTCATGGAATGAGTTCAACTTTTTAATATTATCTCTCCTTTCAACACATTATATATGCCCTTGGTATATTTCATATGAAATTAGTTATCCTCTTCTTTACATGGTCAATATACAAGAAATCCCCACTATTTTGCACATTTTCAAGGCAAGGATGGGCTGAGATGCAGCGCATATAACCAGACATTGAATTTAATTGATTCTAGAAACGAAAGCAGTTAACGTTATCGGTGATCTTGGTCATCAAGTGCTGACCGGACAGTTGTTCATTGCAATTTTTCACATGGCGAGGAGGTCAGACAAGGAATCTATAACGCAACGCTTTTCTGCCCGGGTCGCTGTATAACACCACACCAACCTTAGTCTCCATACGATAAACACGGTTTGTCTTCACATTTCGTGTAACATTCAGACTCGCGCGCCTTAAAGGAAAGCATTTAATTGCATGGTTGTTGTGTTTTACTACCCACAATCTCATGAAGCAAAGATACTTTTCAAGGTTAGCTATCAATACGACCGTTCCACTATGTGCATTTCACTACGAAGTCCACTATAATGAACAAGGGCAGAATACTGCTGTACAGATTCTTTATTGCGATGGAATAACATTAGAAATCCTTTGTATTTCTAAAAGTTATATGTTAATGTTGAAAGTTAACGCTGTTGTAAGAACCGTAATAAATCGAGTCATTCAAACACATATTTAGACACGAAGGACCCCATGGACCATACAGATTTCCTAGCAGCGGAGATATAATATATAGCAGACCGTTCATAAGCAGGTTAAATGGCGTTTTGGTCCAAGGGGTCCTTCGTGTCTAAATGGGTGTTTAAATGACTCGATTTAGACCCTTGTTTCACGAAATAGCACATGCTGCGGATTTCAGTTTCATGTCATAACTATAATCATAACGCAATCGAGCTAGAACTTTCACTTATTGTGTATATATATTTCTCTTGCCGTCACTTTACAACACAAATATTTTTAGGACATTTTATTTTTTCGATTTCAACCTCACCACGTAAAGGCCAAAATGCCGCCTTATTTGATGATCTGTCCCTTGTATACCTAGTTTTGAAACAGGATGAGCCCCGATATAAAACCGAGGAACAAAACATACAGGACAGACAAATGTCAACAACCCATTTGTTTACCATTTACGTAAAAGATAATGATAATTAACATGCATGATCCGAAAGACAAAATCCAAAGTTAATATCTTCCTGTAACAATTATGGAAATGAGTGCCGAAACCACCTGAATTTGTTTGACACTCAGTTGGGCCGAACCAATTAGGATTTATGGAAATCTGAATCAATGAATTCTGTAATAACACAAATTTCTTACAAGGACTTCCACAATATTATCAGTATCCAGGCCTAAAAACTATATGCTTACCAAAACAGAAAGAAAATTTCTGCTAAATCAACACAGGTAGATCAATGGCACAGGTGTGCTTAAAGCTTACATGACCTTATTTAATGCACGAATGGTAGCGAAAAAAAATATTCACAGATTTTAGTTCCAGTTGAATAATACCCGGCGGAACTAATCCGAATGCCGAGTTCACGCCGCTATTCCGCAAACTTCTCATCCGAGTACATTTGCCCCCACCGCATATATAAAGCCTGAATCGACTGGGGACCCTTGCCAGTCTGAACTGACACTCGTACTGTGCACATCATATTGATGTTGTCGTTGTCACCAGCCAAAATTCGAGCTCTGTGAGCATCATATCACATTCATTCGCAAACAGTATAAGTATATCTGAAAAAACGGGTAATAAAATCGGAAGGATCTGACAACTCAAACACGATTTAGACATACCTTTCAGTATTTCCTCAACACAATGAAACCTGTTGGTCCCGTCACCAGTTTCTACAGCATTGTATTTCAATTTACCTCACTCGACGAAAAGGGCGCACGAAGCGACTGTTCTTCATTTGATAATTCTTGAGGCTCTACAAGATGCACTCCACATGCGATCTCTATTTCGATACCCGATATGACGATACTGCTACAGGCCAACCCATGTTGACCGTTTACTGTCCCAAGGGGGCAATGCGAGAGTTGCTGTTGCTGTTGGAGACTATTTGTGCAAACCGGAATGGCAAATTCCAAAATACGGAGTTACAAATTGAGAGCCCTTATTGTGATTGTCAGCCCATCCAGTATTTTGACCTATCCACCAGTTGTATAGAAAGGTGAAATCTTTTAGCATTCGTGGTTGGGAAATCTGGCGTATCTGACCTCTAACCCTTGACATTGAGTCACTATGACCACTTGAATAGGTCACTTCCAGTGACGTGAAAAGTAAGACTCCGGAAATGGCCGCAGATCTCGGCGAATATCCGGAAAAACGGTCTTTACATCTACTCAAATGGGTCTAGATAAACAATCTTGGTCCACATGGGTTGTGCAGGGTCTCGTATTGAAGCGTTCGTCGAGGGTTCTTCGGGCCAGGTTACTGGGAGGTGGATGCAAAATGGTATTCTGGACAAACACAAAATTCGGAATAATGGATATTACAGGATATGTCGCCAGCAATGGTGGACACTACACCATTTTTTACAACGGTTGTGGGATAGCGCGGGCGATAGGTTGCACTCAGTAGGGCATGATGAGTCTAGCCTGACAAGTTACCACCTCCTGCATGTTATCGGAGTTACAGAATTAGATGTGACTGAATGATGGGGTTAGGTACAAATGAGTGAGTAAATAGTGTCCAGCGCACGGCTCTAATGATGGGGAGTAAGATCCCTAGACTCAAACACCCAATTAAATCTAGCATCTAATGTCTTATCGCCTTGACGCAATCGAATGAGAGAAAGAAGGATTACCAGCAACAACAACAGCAACGAGCATTTTGCGTTTACACAACAAGCATTTTGTGTATTACACATTTTATTTATCCCCTACGTCATCACATGGCAACAAAACTGTGGGATTCGCGATGGGTGCGGTTACAATTCGCCTATGCTATTGTAAGTGTATCAAACGCATCCTCGACCATGTTCGCTCTTGTTCGTGTGAAATGATCATCCATTCGTTCTGCTCTATTCCTAAGCGTCTTCGGAGAGTCCAGAGTACTGTAATGTCAACATATCCTGAGACTGCTGTTTTCATAATTTCACCGCGGTTTTCACCGCCTCTGTAGGTGGTAACCCTAAACCCGCTTCTAACGATGACGTCATTTCTATGTATGACATCACTTACAATCTATATTGTATCAGCGGCACCTCCAGATGAGGACACATCCGTGAAAGGACATCGTTTTGGGCGATGACATGACTTCCATCAAGGGTCAATGCTCAATCCTCAAAAAATGTGTCCATCTAGCCACAGAACTAGCGGATTTCTGGAAGCGGAAACGGGATCACGTTCGTGCATGCACACAATTAATTTGCGGAACTTTTCTTCAATATGGCTGCACCCTGTGAGGTTGACAATGCCGCCCCACGGCACCAACTACTATTATTCAACATAGAAATACTTTTGTATAATTTGAATGCATTATGTTCTTATGATTACAATTAACTTCATTACACAATAAAATGCGACCGAATCGCTCGATTATCAAAGGCGCTATTTCGTAGACGGCTCACTACGTGATTGCCATACGCTCCCCATGAGAGGCTCTTTGTTCGTTCTATGTGAAAGGCTAAGTGCCGCCAATACAGAAATAGCCGAACGTGAGATGGAGCATGTGTATGCGATGACGTTATGGCACCACATGCTGAATGGTTCATAGTAGTGATTCTCCGGACGAGCACCGACGTCCTATTTAATTTGTCTGCACCTGCACATTTTTTATCAGTATTTTTAGAGTAATTTCGTTAAGGTCTTAGGGTCTCACTGTATTTAGTTGTTCTATGAACTGTTTAATGTGATTTTAAATGTGATTTTAAATGTTATCGCACAGCTTTTGCCGTGTTTTTATCGTAGCTTAGTGTAGCTTCCTTTGTTTCCTTCTTCACACAACGGGCGCCATCTTGCTTGATCGGATTTTTTTTTGTAAACAACGAGTTCTGCAGTTATTAACACCGACAGTTAACCTGTAATCGCTACGAATTAACCAGAACTTGAATATTGAACATTCTGCTGAATCTGAGAACAACCCTGAATGAACTTTTCCGTCCAAAAGACGTTTCCAGATCGCCTCGACGACTCGACATATCCTTGTGGCCAAATACCTCAACGAGAATTGTATACAGTCCTCCTGATATAGTTCCAAGGGACCAAGGTAGGATCCATCCATTATTTCCTATTATCGTTTCTGCATGCTAACGAAGACATATGAACAATCAAAAACATTGTTTGGCAGTACCAGTGAGGCCCTACTAGTGAACATTCATGGCCATGTCAAATATGTTAAAGTACAACCCACCTTCCGCTCACGGTATATCCACCAATATCCAGAAAAACTATGCTCTGAACATCTCTAGAACATTGGAGAAACAATTGAATGCAGCAAATCGTCTGGAGGATATCCACATTAAAGTTGGCAATGACTCTGTTTATTTCCAATTTAACGCTGCCATCTACCTGCTGTTAAAGGCTGCTACCTCTGAATTCTACTCAGACTTTCCGCATGTGAGGGGCTCAGTTAGCCCAGTGCACAGTCAAGATAAAAATGGCTTCATTGTCCAATCTACATATAAAGTGAATCTTCAAGGATCCGGCTATACCTTAAATCTGTAACACACCAAATCATCTATTCTCATCAATGGCAAAGCTTATGCAGATTTTCTTAATGCTGATCTCCCAGAAATCCAAGCTCTCTGTGGCAAATTCACCGGATCCTCGGTGAATATCAACTCGCTGAACGACAAATTAAAATATCTCCTCTCGAATGCGCTAGTCGCCTGTCAATCGTCAAAAACATCAAAAACATTTACCAAGAGTAAGTCTGACACTCGTAGATCCAGAGCCAAAGTAAATCTCCCAATGACTACACTCTCCAGTAAAAGATCCAGTTCTGACAAAGATATACGGTGTACCGGTTGCAAGAAAAACTGTCGCACCAGAGGTATCTGGTGTACGTCCGGTACCCACTGGATACATTATAAATGTGCAAAATTGAATACTGAGGAAATCACTAGATTTGAAGATGATCCAGGATCTGAATACTTTTGCCCAGACCATCCTTATCCCTGTACCAACCAGTCTAACACTAATCAGATGCGGGTTGCCATTGGTCAAGGCTCTGCTATCATTATATCTCCGCATGAACGGGCTGTTCCAAATCCTAGCACCAGTATGAACTCTACGTCTATCACTGACTCTTCCACTGGGCATAAATCCATACAAGCAATTATGTCGTCTTATATGTTCAACACCACAACCCAATTACACAATGTGGCCAAATCAATGTTAGCAGAGGAGCTGACCACAGGGCCAGATAGCCAAGATATAATCTGCCAGTTCTGCACAGTGGCAATAGACTCACAGCCAAATGTAAACTGTAAACTCTGCAATGCCTTTTTCCACGAAGAATATATATGCCCATCTTGTTTCCCCGACCATGCTACCTCTCCATCCGTGCCATGTACCTTATCGACGAATACCGCACTCCCCGGCAACCCCATTATACTATCTCCCCACCAAAACCTTGACGAAACAACACCAAAGATAATGGACTATGCACATGTACGCCAATCAGAACCGGAGACCACTCCAAAGAGTATTGTCTCAGGAACCGTTTCTCGAGCGGTTATCCAGAACAGCGGTCTTCATGCACATTCATCCTCATCTGCAAGACGAGGACCAGAACTCTCACCTACCCTACAGAGTTCTCTACATACAGTTTCAGAGCCAAGGCAGACTGATCCCACATCATCCAGTACCGAGCTTAAGGAGTTACGTCAAAAAGAACAAAAACTAAAAAAATCTGAAGATGACCTAAGAAAACGAGAGGCAGCTCTTAAGGATAGTAAACGAGACCTGGCAACCGCGCAGTCCTATATCTACCAAATGGAAGCCCGCGTCACCGAACTTGATCGCAGCAACAGTCTGATGAGAAAACGTATTTGCGCCCTTGAGGCGACTACCTGTACGTCCTCTCCACCAACTACAGACTATCGCACCTCCACCCTAGCCGATAATAACAATCAACATTTATGTACCCATGACTCCCATTCCGAGATGACCGCGTTGAAAGACCAGATTCATACCCTAGAACTTTCTATGCTGGACAGTAGACTTAAAGATTTGGAAAGACGTTTAGACAATCCAAACAATCTTGTACAATCTCCACTCTCTTCAAACCGACAAGAACAGCCTGTCTACACTCCGCCAAGGGAGTTCTTACCACCTCCACCCGTGACGTTCATTCCGCCGCCGCCATTTTATAGCCAGTCTGGCTGGCCGTTTATGCCTCCCCAAACTACACATTTTTATCCTACCATGGCTAATCCGGCTGCTTTCTTACCACCATTACCAGTCCGGCATCCGTGGCCCCAGCCTCATGTCACCCCCAGTCATCAATCTGCTCACAGTGCGATAACCACATACCCCACCAAATACCAAGATCACAGACGTTCCAGAGGCCTTCATCAAACCATCGAAATTCTACCCGATACAAAGGGCAACCTACATGTAAATCTGCTGTTTCTCAGTCCTCTCCACAATTCTTGCCACGTGAGAAACCAACCTCTACTGCTATTACAACAACACCGCAAGTCTCAACAGCCTCACCACAACCTATCACAGACCAATCAAACGACAAGTTATCTGCAGTCCTAACTCCACTGGTATCAATCGCATCTTTTCCCTCAACATATGCACTTATGGATCATACTGTAACTCAGCATTCCAAGCAGCCAACTCCCGCTTCATCTCTTAGTTACAAGCGTCTAGTCCGTCATTCATAATCCAGCCGTCGTCCATTCATTCATAATCCAGCCGTCGTCCAGCTCTCGTCGACTTTATGACAAAAGAGATGATTACAATTTCGACATCGTAAACTATCCCTATCTGGATAGTAATATTCCAGTGGGACCTGCATATGGCGTATACATATCTCGCTTAGTAGCATTTGCTAGATCCTGTGTTAAATGTGATGATTTTAATCAACGTCACAAAACATTGTTGTAGAAACTTATAAAACAGGGCTATTCCACCAAGCGCCTCCACTCAAAGTTTCTCAAATTTGGCGATACATATCGCATGCTGATAGCAAAGTACGAACGTAGCGGGCAAGATCTATGGCGCTACGTTTCGTAACTTGTGTCTAATTCCGCTTAACCCGGGGCTAGGGGCCGTATGAACACATGTACTTCAATATCCTCATGGTGCTCATATGAACAGTCACAATCAAAGCGTGACTGAGATACATATTTTTTGGATAACGACTCTAAAACGAATATTACGGATTAAGAATACTGTTCAGCGATACGGATTTGATATTTTTGGAACATCATGATGTCTTGCCGGCATCATTGAAAACTGTTGACCGCTTCTCTCTTGCAGGAAACAAGCCTATGTTTATGTATACTATGATTGTCTTTTTGAATTTGGTGCTAATAATGTTATATGGAAAATGGAATAGGTCTTTGGATTATGGACGCGGATATTCTCTAATGGACGACGGCTGGATTATGAATGACGGACTAGACGCTTGTAATTAGAGAATATCCGCGTCCATAATCCAAAGACCTATTCCATATTCCATATAACAGTATTAGCACCAAATTCAAAAGACAATCATAGTATACATAAACATAGGCTTGTTTCCTGCAAAAGAGAAGCGGTCAACAGTTTTCAATGATGCCGGCAAGACATCATGATGTTCCAAAAATATCAAATCCGTATCGCTGATCAGTATTCTTAATCCATAATATTCGTTATAGAGGACCAAGAAGACCACTTCAATGGTTCATCCCTTCCGAACTCTGAGTCAACAGTACTAAACGCCCAACTACCAACCACCCATTTATCTGGTAGCACCCAGAACACCGAGTGTTTTTCTGCGGTCTCTTTTTTAGACGAGCGCCCACCGTCAAAGTCAACAACTTAATGAAGTCCACCAGCAACCTGATGGTCTCAAGCTCCTAACGTTTAACTGTAAATGTATTCTTCCAAACTTTGACTGTGTTCATATTTTCCTGCAGCAAACCGATATTGCCTGTCTTCAAGAACACTGGCTTTTCAAATTTCAAAGTCACCTGTTAAAAACTTCAATCCTACCTTTCGTGTTGCCAGCAAAGCCGTCGACGATTCTCTCTCCAATTCAGCGACCTAGAGGCTTTGGGGGTGTCGCCATCTTTTGGAACCAAATGCTCGATCATCTAGTTACCCCTATCTCCGACGGCAGCTCCAGGGTTCAAGCCACTGAAATCGCAACATTGCCAAGACCATTCCTATGCATCTGTGTGTACAAGCCTACCAGAGGGTCCGCCTCATTGAACATAGAGTACAGTGAAAATTTAGACCAGCTCTATGAATTGATCCAGAAATTTGAATCTTCACATCACAGCTGTATTATGGGTGATCTTAATGCTGACCCTTTGGCACCCACCCCAAACTCTCGTGATCGGATTCTCCAGTCATTCCTGCAAAATCATCAGCTTGAACCACGGACCAAAGAACCAACATTCATACACGACAACGGAAGGGACTCGTCTACAATAGACTATTTCCTCTTTCCTGCGGTGGACTGCCTTCGCTATGGTGAACGTCATCGTCTAGACAAGTTATACAGTAACACGTCTGACCACTACCCCGTAAAACTGTCGGCAAACTTATGTGAAATTCCTGCTGCTCTTGTCGACAACCCTGTCAGTTCTCCACCCAGATGGGACAAGATCGACCACCTGCAGTTTCGAGATGCTCTTGCCGACAATCTTGCAAACCTGCAACTAGATGAATTTTACGGCTCGTCCAGCATCTTTGATCTGCACCTACTGTACAACAAAATCTGTTCAGCCCTGTCCAGCGCGATTCCGAGATCACTAAAACCTCGTACTGAAGCTCCAAGTCGTCTTAGGGTCTGGAACACTTCCATACAGCTGGCTGTACGTAACAAGAAGCAAGCATTCTTTGATTGGAAACAACAGGGCTCTCCAGCCAAAATCGAACATCCAGCAAATATCAATATGAGGCTTACGAAGAAGAAACTTCGCCAAACACAACGAATAGCTGTCGCAATCAAGCGAGACTCAACGATGGAAAAAATCATGGAGGCTGATGTAAATGACAAGACTATTTTCCATAAACTAGTAAAGGCTCAGCGATCGACAAAATCGTCCCAAATTTCCAAGCTCATTATATCTGACGTTCATTACCCAGAAGAAGAAATTTTAGCTGGATGGCACAATCACTTCTCTGAACTCTCAACTTTGTCATCCAACCCAAAGTTCAATGAAGAATTCAATACAACCACCAGATTTGACAACTTAGTTATCGAAGATCTCTGCATGGACCAGCACGAAAACATTCCTGTCATCACCGAGGCCAGTATTCGTAGTGCCATCTCTTCCCTGAACACTGGTAAAGCCCCAGATGGTGATGGTATTTCAGCAGAACATCTTCAACTCGGAATTGAACAAATTTGTCCAGCTATTCTTTGCCTCCTGAATGCCATTATGCGTCTACGTAGCATCCCAAGAATAATGAAAAATGGAATCCTTACTCCAATTTTCAAGAAGAAAGGCAAGAAAGAACAGGCCTCCAACTACAGGGACATCACTGTCACTCCTATCCTCACTAAACTCCTGGAAACAGTCATCCGAAATCAAATTTAGGACATCCTCATTCAGGCTCAACATCCTCTCCAGCGAGGTTTTACAAAAGGGATATCACCGCTGTATAGTACACTTATTCTCCAGGAAGCAGTCCTGAACTCCAAACAAAGTTCTAAATCTACTACAGTCGCCTTCCTGGATGCCAAATCTGCATTTGACATAGTCAGTCATCCAAGTCTGTTTCGAAAGCTGTATCTCTCCGGCGTTAACGGAACTTTTTGGCTTGCTATATCCAACCTTCATCAAGATGCCCATACTCAGGCCAAATGGAGAAATGAACTGTCTATATGAACGATCTGCTCTTCAGACTAACTGATACTGGCCTCGGAACAAGGACAGGTCTGTCCAACTGCTGTGCACCAACCTGTGCAGATGACGTGGCTCTGGTAGCAAATAAGGACCATGATCTACAAACCCTTCTACACATTGCCAACGACTATAGTCATAATGAACGATATGAAATCCAACCTTCTAAAAGTGTCATCCAGTCCAATGCAAAGGCCCCAACCACGTTTGAGCTGGACGAGCTAGAACTTCCAACCCCAGATACCGCAAAGCACCTAGAAATCCTGAGAGCCCAATCGTTAACCTCGGCCAAAGCCAACGTTGCAGAAAACATTTCCAACATTTCCACATCACTTCATATATTAGAAACTTGCTTCATTCCTGTACTGTTGCATGGGCTTGATATAGCAATACCAGCCCCGAAAGAGCTGGATATCTTAGAACGCTTCTACAAGAAAACCCTCAAAGAGCTGCTTTCTCTTCCGACAGGAGTCGCTGATCCTGCCCCTTATATTCTTGCGGGCACTCTGCCATTGTGTGCGAAACTTCATCTTCGTATCCTGTCTCTTCTGGGAACATCTGTTTCAACGAGAAAACAATTGAGCATGACATTGCCGTTCGACAGGTAGCTACCAAAGGGTTTTTCAACACCAGCTGGTTCGCTCAAGTTCGACAAATTCTTGCAAAGTACTTATTACCCTCCATTCATGATCTATTGGAGAACCCTCCATAGTCCAGCGGATAGGTGAAAGTATCGTGCATTTTATGATAAAAGCATGAAACTTGGCACAGTTGTACTGGATGCCATGAGGAACAATTTAAAGATTGGAGGCACTCTGGATTCGCCCTGTGTCAACCAGGGCAGCCATTTTTCCAAGATGGCCGCCAATAATATTTCAACGGAGCATAATTACTCTAAAAAATATTTTATTCATATTTTAATATAACCTACCCCCACTAAATCGACCCCAAGGATTACGAAAATGGCCTTACAATTCACTCCAAATGAACCATGTGACCTCCAGGGTCATTGTTCGGCGAAAACAAACATGAAAGTTGGAACCGACGGCGTATGCATTTCTCTCTATGAACAGCATGAGCCAGCAATAGGCAAATGTTAACCGTTCTCCCATCACCCCTCTCGCTCACATCCACCGCACTTGCAGAGAGTTGTGCAGGGCAGTTGTTCTTTAACACATCGACACCGTCCTCTGCAGCCTGTAGTACAGCCACACTTGATCACAGCGCGACAGGCCGTACCGGCAGGTGGCAGGTTCATCCACTTCACTTCCCACTCCGCCGATTCGTTCTTTGTGTCCACCCGAAATCTGCTGGGCTGGGAAGTTGTGGCGCCTTGATCAGGGCCTGACCCCACACGTGTCCAACCTGGTATCCCACTCGGAGCAGGTGTTGGAGGAGGGCATCCTGTGTAGGTGGGATGTTTTCAATCTCCCTACCTTTCTGTGTGAACAGGGTCTGCCTAGTCTTGTTTACGTTGACCTCAGAGCTTCCTCGGTCGTACATCACAACGACGAATCTCTCTATCGTTGGAAGAAGTTCGTTTATGCTGCTTGCTGATGGAGTCAGTGCAAGTGTACACAGTGCTGGGGTGATGTCACTGAATGCGCACCACGATGACCAAGCCGTACGTTTGCCTCTTCCAGCGAAACATGACGTGGTGTCACACCCGGTGAGCGCATGAAAGGCGGGCAGTGCGTCACACTTGTCATCTCCCAATACCTGTGCCATAGCGGTTGCGTCTAAGTACCGGAATGATTTCCCCGTTCCGAACGCTACCTTAAGATTTTCGCAACCGAGCTTATTAGCAAGGCTGACAGCGAGCACGGCGACATCTGTGTCAACGGTTCTGAGCAAGATCCTCCTGCAACCCTGCTTGGCACCATCCGCAGCATGCAGCAGCATGCGTGTGTCAGCCTCCTCGTGTGTGGAAGGTGACAGCCAATCCTCCTTGGTTGTTTCTGAGCACCGCAAGTCTTCTTCGTGAGTCATGACCACCTTTCCAGGAAACTTCTCACTGGTCACTCGTTGACTTAGCAGTCCGAAGAGTTCTGCCTTGTTCTCGTCTTCCCGTAAAAACTGTGACCAGTTTCCAGGCAGCTTTTTGGGTCCTTCGACTCGTCTTCGTATGCCCTTCCCTCTGTGTTTTCGTGTGGCTGCCTTGAGACTGTTGGCTCTATATACATCGAATACCACGTCAACACGGCAGACATGACCGGAGAACTGCCTCCTTATGTAGTTCATGAACTCAGACACATAGTCATCGAACGTTTCTGACGTACCAGGCTTGATCATGTTAACGATTGCTGCACCGCCGATGACGATAATGTCCGCTTCAGGTTGCACGTTGTTGGTGGCATCAGTGGTTGACACCAGATCTTCCCGGCACTGAAGCATGTCAGACTTTGTACCTAGCCTCATCTTGCCGTAATCTGATAGTGACGGTGGAAATGACTGGTTTTCATGCCGGAAAAAGTCTTCTAGGTCAGCATCACGTACTTGACTGACGATGTACAACGTTGAAAACAAATTGCGGTCACGTTTCAAAGACAAGAGTTGCTCTTGTGTACGCGATTTTTCCTTCTCTGGATGCCGGCTGAACAGATGCAGCTTGTTCTTCGTTATCGTCTCAGTGAGTGGAGTTGTGCGGTCCACCAGTCGGTTCTTGAAGAACTTGTTCCGCTGGTCTTTGCCAAGCTGTTCTATCTTGCGGAGGGAATCAATAACTGCTGCATCTGCCAGTTCTCGCGTGTCGAGAACTAGGAGATCGCCACTGGTATCAGAGAAGGGGTTGCCCATGTCGTTCATTGCCACGATGAGAGACTTCACGTTCTTCAAGAACGCCACCTGTGTGCCTGAAAAAGATATAATTTGTTGTTGGATAATTTTCGAAACTTCTTGACATCAATAAAACATTTAGACATTGTTTGAGATACGTATACCTGGCTTGTCCTCATGGTGACGAGGTTGAGAGACTGCTTCCGTCCTATTCAATTCGCTAAGGAAATCGCCGACAACTCGGGCCATCTCCGGCCCAGCCACCATCCACCTCAATAGTGCAGCTGGCTTCTCGGCGAGACAAACTGCTCCCCCATCGCCTTTCACACAGGCATTGTTTTGTTCGTGGCTTTCGTCCAAAGGCATCCGGGAGAATGGACGGCGTGTCTTGTTGACGGTGAACTTGCCCACGCAGAACTCCGCAAATACACCTGGTTGTTTATCACGCAGCGTCACCATGTCCCGTAGGTGAACGGTTACAGCACGTGCATAGTTGTAGTGGTCAAGCGCGTGGAAGAGCCATTCCAGCCTTGTCAGGGCATCCACGTACAATAGGAAGTTGCCTTCGTGGATCGCTCTGTCCCAGGTCATTACTTCCAACTCAATCTTCAGAACAAGCTGCCAGAAATGAAACTGAGGACTTTGCTCTGCTTTCAGTTTGCACCATTCTTCAAAAGGTACTGGAGCACTTTCTTGTTGGGATATCCGGTAGTCGGCATAAGATTGCTGCTGAAGCTTGTACAGCGCACAAGCTGTCAACTGATGTGCACGGGCGGTTCTCTTGATATGCGCCGCTTTCAGGAAAGAGTCAGCAGTTCCAGATGTGGCTATGTCGGCTTGCACAAGTGCCGACGTCCAGCCGCTACCGTCAAGAAAATCACCAAGTGCTTTGAACAAGGTCATCTTGATATGTAGCCCACCCAACATGACCACAAATGAGTTTTCTCCATAGGTTTCGGGCCACGTCCACTGGATTTCCTTGGCGAGCCTGAACAACGGCTGATCACATGCAATCACAGGAATTTGTTCAGGATTTAGAACTGCTACAGCCTTTTTCACCACTTCCATGGAGTGTCGAATCATCGTAACTGACTTTGAATCATCGTAGAATAGAGGAAGAAGTGCGCTTACCACCGTGGGACTGTGCTCGGTGCTGTTTGCTGCTTCCGTCCTCGCGGCGTGGTACGCCGCCCAAGATACATGTAACTCCTCCTCTGCATAATCTTCCTTATCTGCGTCAACGGCATTGCCCACATGATCGCACCACCTGTACTCTTCCGCCACTGCCTCAGCCATCAGATCACAGTTAGATTTATTCAGACCGGGGATTTCAAGCACAGGAGGTCCTTTCTTGGCGACAGAAATCACAGGTAAAAGTGTGTAGCTATCTGGCAATCTGTTGACTTTCTTGCCAGACTTGCTGAATGCTACACGTTTTTGTTCAGTCCCGCGATTATCGTTGTCGGGGTGCTGAAACAACGAAATACCTGTGCCGTGGAAGGATCCATGTGCACTTGTTGCTGTAGGGTTGTGGTCAATGTTGTCTACAGCTGAGGTCGTGAAAACCCCAATGCTGAGTGTGGGCGGGCATACTGTTCCAACGCTCTCGAAGTGGCTAATGACCGAGTTACCTAGGTCTGCAGACATGCCTAGCACACGATCATATGAAACGGACAAACCCAATCTGTAGAGGGTGTCCACCAGGTCTCTTGATCTTGTCTTTGAATGTACTAACGCACCAAGAAATAGTGGCAGTGGCGTCTCTCGCTGTTCGGAATGCCTGGTTGTGGAGGATGTTTCTCGGCGACGCACACAACTGTTATAAGTCAACAGTTGCGACAGAGACAAAGCTGGCTGCGACAAGTAGCTTGCTTGATCCTTGATGTTTGTCCCATACAAGATCATTGTGACGAGCATCAGCAGTGAATGAGCAACAGAATTTTCTTGACAATCTTCTGTGAATGAACCGTTGAAAGGAAAACCTTTCTTACTCATCATGTCTCGGCGCACAATGTTTGCAGCACGGGAAAGGAATACGGCTTCACTGTCATCGTCGAGTTTGCAGGCTGTTTTTAGAGACTGTCCGACATTTTTGTCAGCCACGAGTAGCAATTCTCGACCTTCACTGTGTGCTTGCAACTGGGGGAAGTAGCTCAGAATTTTGTTCTTGAATCTAGTGGAGTGCACTGCAGTGGAATCCCCTCCAAGCTGGTCAACTCTATCGGTATGCAGTTTTTTTCAGTGCAGATAGTTGAAAAACAGGGGCAACTTCTTCATCCTCAACTACAGGTTGTATGTATGAAATAAGTTCTGCAAACGCAGTGCTATGTACAATGTTTGTGTCGCAGTCATCTTGTGATGATCTGGGTCTATCCCTGTCCCGGTTGTATAACGACACCAAGCATTGCACGTGGTACTTGGCTTCCGTCGCTATCATGTATCCTTGACTTAGCTTGGCTAGCAGATTCTCGTCTTGTAGATTCAGAGCACACTGTCTCACGCGAGTGTCAAGGTCAAACGTTGAGGCTTCCTGAACAGGTTTGACAGTGGTCCCTGGTTCGTCACAAAAGAAACAATTGCCATCCGATCGAAAAACTTTTTGACGTGTGAATGGTTCCTTTGCCCCAGAAGAAGAACTTCCATCATCAGAAGGTTGTTTCCGTTTGCTTGCACGTTTGAGTTCAGTTTGATTAAATTTAAGACTGCAACTTTTGTGGAATTTTGCTTTCCTCCGTGAAAAAGTCTGCTGCAGTCCATCGCCATCATCCAAGCGACTCAGTTTCAGCTTCGCTTGCAAACAACCAAGGTCATTGAATGCTGTTAAACTTTCAGCGATGGATGTATACCCAGCTCCTTGGAACCTATCCGCGAAGTCAGCTGGGCACCGGAGTTTATCGCTGGTATCTTCCTGGCAGAAAAGGCACTTATTCCAGTCCGTAGGGGTTATTTTTGCCGCAGGGTTGGCCATGTCACCGCCTGGAACCAGTCTAAAAACTTTCTCCATTATGATTACTATTGGATTAGATTACCACTTGTATAGATCTGAAAGGAACAGAATTTACTTGAATGCTTATAAGGAAATTGTCATCAAGGAAAACTTACAAATTGACATATAATTCCACTAAAATCAATATTTGGGATCATTTTTACCTCTGTCTTTCACTCTACTTCAGCTGTATATGAAAAAGTATACCACAGATAAAAATTTGAATGTTTGTATTGAAATTCACCATCAAAGAAACCCTGTGTTTTGCTTCCTCAAGTGAGAAATATGGATCATTAGTATGTATTTTGATCACATTTTCATTATTTTGACCCTAAAGTGACCCCTAAGGGTCAAGGGGTCATGCGAGTTACCAAGGGTCAATATTGAGCTGATCCCTGTGATCTTTGGGGCTCATTTAGTTTGGTAGGTAGCATTGAACAATCAAAAAAATATTATTAGAAGTGACTTTATTCATGCCCTCATATATGTGTAATGAACCATGGCGGCCATCTTGGAAGTATGGCTGCCAAAGCCGATACAGGACGAATTGAGAGTGCCTCCAATCTTTAAAATGATCCTCATGATGTGAGGTATATTTGTGCCAAGTTTCATGCTTTTATCATAAAATGCACGATACCATTATTTTTTAGCACCTATCTGCTGGAAAGCGTGTGGAGCTCAGAGCTCGGAAGTGACATTTGCATATGACCTCTGTGAGGTCACTTCCGCTTCCGTTCACGTGACCGGATCTGACCTTTGACCCCGGTGCGTGCTAACAATACCGGATAAAATTGCGCGCCGGGGTCAAAGGTCAGTTCCGGTCACGTGAACGGAAGCGGAAGTGACCTCACAGAGGTCATATGCAAATGTCACTTCCGAGCTCTGAGCTCCACACGTTTTGAGCTCCAAGCGCTCCGATCCAAGAGCTCTGCCACACGGGAGCTCCCACCAGCATCACCACCACCGGGCGAGGTCCGCCATCTTCAGTCCGTGTCTTTTCGGTGACGGAGTGTGAACATGATAGCACATGTACTGACCTGTCTGTGGGGTTTTTCCCACAATGTCGTTCACTTCCGAGTCTCTTCGGTCACTTCCCGAAAAGACACGGAGGTGGCCGAAGAGAAACGGAGGTGCCCGAAGATGTCACCAAGGTCACCGAAGATGTCACGGAGGTGCCCGAAGAGACACGGAGGTCACCGAAGATGTCACGGAGATCACCGAAGAGACACGGAGGTGCCCGAACATGATACCAGCTAGCGTGCTATAAAAGGGAAGCGGCCTGGCCGTTTCATCAGATACTCTGTCAACCACCAAGATGTTCATTTGTACTACGTACTCGAAATCATTCACTCGTCTGTACGACTTACGCCGCCATGAGGCTACCAAGCACGAAGGAACCGCCCGGTATAGCTGTACGATATGTACACTGTCGTTTCAGCGCCCGGATCATTTACAGCGCCACACACGTGCACGCCATGAAGTACCCAAGCGTCCATGCGAAGAGTGTGGTCGGCTTTTCAAACTGACCAGTCAGTTGTTGCGACACCAACGCACACGAAACTCTGTTCCGCAGCCACGTTTGCAGGTAGAAGAGCCCATAGGCATCAATATCGAGACAGGGGGAATTACAAGCGTCTAGTCCGTCATTCATAATCCAACCGTCGTCCATTAGAGAATATCCGCGTCCATAATCCAAAGACCTATTCCATTTTCCACATAACAGTATTAGCACCAAATTCAAAAAGACAATCCCACCCATCGCACGAGGGCCGATGATGATGTCGCCATAATTCAACAGTCAAATTCCGACGACAAGACCTTGGGCCAGATTTCGTACGACGTGGAGGGCAAAGTACACTTCGTGGACGAACCCATAAATGTTCCTAGCGATCTGTTACACGAAGACCATCCAGTGAGTGACATCTATCGGCGCCATTGGCCCATGATCCGGCACTGTTTCTACCGTCATCGCCCTATTCAAGGTATCTACAATTTCCGACTGACCGACCTCGCCCGTCTACGCAGCTACGTGGAAGCCATCTTCAACGATCAAACTACGACCTTCAAGTTGAATCTGGCGTTTGGTTATGTGCTGCAGCATAAGGACACAGACCAAGCCCAATATTTTTACCCGAGCAGTAACATCCGGGTATTTGACCAACCGTTTACCATCATTAACCGGGCGTCGCTAGAGGCGATGCTGGAGAAACTGGACACCGTGGATCCCTTGGAATGGGCCCAACAACAACGCCCCAACACACAATGGTTCGTAGAGAGGGTGACCAATGCCACGTTTTTCGTTACCAAGCTGACCGACCACCCCCATCGGCTGAATGCGTCACTCGTGCACTGATGAATACCATACCATGCCGTACATACTCTATATGTCTACATGCTGATCGTTGACGGTACGGAGGTGACCGAAGAGACAGGGAGGTGACCGAAGATGTCACGGAGGTCACCGAAGAGACACGGAGATCCATCCGGGTTTACACGGGAACAGCCGGGTAGTTACGGAGGTCACCGAAGAGACACGGAGGTGACCGAAGATGTCACGGAGGTGCCCGAAGAGACACGGAGGTTACCGAAGATGTCACGGCTCGGCCCTCGACTTGGGGATAGTTGAACTGAGTGTGCTAAAAATAGATCACCAGCTAGCGTGCTATAAAAGGGAAGCGGCCTGGTCGTTTCATCAGACACTCTGTCAACCACCAAGATGTTCACTTGCACAACTTGCCAGAAGCAGTTTAGTCGTCTGCACGACTTGCACCGCCACAAGGCCTCCGCCCACAACGATGCACGGTATACTTGTATAACCTGCGCACGGTCATTTAATCGGAAGGATCATTTACTGCGCCACGAACGCTCATTCCACGAGGGCGCGACGGAACACTGTAAGGATTGTGGTCAACTCTTCAAACTGACCAATCAGTTGCTGCGACACCAACGTTTGATTCATGCCCCGTCTCTACGGTTTGGGCGACAACTTTCCACTGAAGAGGAGCCGCGGAAGGTCAGACCCAGTGAAGATGAGCCCGGGGGGGAGACGAACGCCACTGGTGATGCGATGACGGAGAGCCCGCCTATACCCACAGTTCAGAAGAGCCTGGATATCCAGCCGGACCCCACCGTTACGGTGTCGAGTCATACGCCTGACAACATCGAACATTTTCTAGACGAGCCCATAAATGTTCCTAGCGATCTCTTACAGGACGCCCATCCAGTGAGTGACATCTATCGGCGCCATTGGTCCATGATACGGCACTGTTTCAACCGTCATCGCCCTATTCAAGATATCTACAATTTCCGACTGACCGACCTCGCCCGTCTACGTAGCTACGTGGAAGCCATCTTCAAAGGTCAAACTACGGCCTTCAGATTGAATCTGGCGTTTGGTTATGTGCTGCAGCATAAGGAGACAGTCCAAGTCCGATACTTTTACCCGAGCAGTAACATCCAGGTATTTGACCAACCGTTTACCATCATTAACCGAGTGTCGCTAGAGACGATGCTGGAGAAACTGGACACCGTGGATCCCTTGGAATGGGCCCAACGACAACGCCCCAACACCAAGTGGACAGTGGAGAGGGTGACCAATGTTACGTTTTTCGTTACCAAGCTGACCGGCCCCCTCGGCTGAATGCGTCACCCGTGCACTGATGAATACCATAACATGCCATACATACTCTATATGTCTACATGCTGATCGTTGACTTGAGCTCAGTAAACACTTGTACCTAATGTGACGGTGCGTTAAATAATGAAACATGGTGTTTGATATTTCAATTTGTTTTTCTGTGAACATACTAAACATGCCCAGGACGGCTCCCCCAGCCTGGGTATGATGTAACATTGGGGATAATAAACTGTATGAACATTGCTGAACTTTTTGTTATTCACGACAACGGCTATCCGATTGTATAATACAGAACATATATTGTATAATAGAGGACATATATGGTACAATACAGGACAGATATGGTATAATACAGCACAGATTTGGTATAATACAGGATATATACTGTATAATAGGACAGATTTGGTATAATACAGAACATATATTGTATAATACAGCACAGATTTGGTATAATACAGGACAGATACTGTATAATACAGCACAGATTTGGTATAATACAGAACATATACTGTATAATACAGGACAAATATGGTACAAAACAGGACAGATTTGGTATAATACAGGACAGATATTGTATAACACAGGACAGATATTGCATAATACAGCACAGATATGGTATAATTCAGGACAGATATGGTATAATACAACACAGATATGGTATAATAGAGGGCAAATATTGTATAATACAGCACAGATTTGGTATAATACAGGACATATATGGTACAATACAGAACAGATATGGTATAATGCAGCACAGATATGGTATAATAGAGGAGAAATATTGTATAATACAGAGCAGATATGGTATAATACAGGACATATATGGTACAATACAGGACAGATGCTGTATAATACAGGACAGATTTGGTATAATACAGAACATATATTGCAGAATACTGGACAGATATTGTATAATACAGGACAGATATTGTATAATACAGCACAGATACGGTATAACACAGGACAGATATTGTATAATACAGCACAGATTTGGTATAATACAGCACAGATTTGGTATAATACAGGACAGATACTGTATAATACAGGGCAGATTTGGTATAATACAGGACAGATATTGTATAACATAGGACAGGTATGGTATAATACAGGACATATATGGTATAATGCAGGACAGATGTGGTATAACACAACAAAGATGTGGTATAATGTGTGACAGATATGGATGGTCCATCTCTATACCAAATACCTTCCTTCACTGCCCCAAAATGCCCACTTTCGCTACTACTCCTACTGATGACGTCACCGATGACGTCACAGATGACGTGAACATCCCTCAAATCGGGATGTACACCCCGAGAGCTACAAGATAACACCTACCACAACACAATCGGACCAAGGATGGTCCCTCTCTACCCCAAACACACCTCCACGCACCCCCAAAATGGCCACTTTACTTACTACACCCAACTGCGCATGCGCAGATTGACGCGACTTGCACTTAAAAACACGCCATTCTGACCCCACCCCACACAAGCTTCACTTTGACATCTCCCACGACCCATTTGGACCCATAGTGGTCCATCTCTACCCCAAACACACCCCCACATACCCCCCAACATGCCTGCTTTCTATACTACGGCCAGACTACGCATGCGCAGACTCTTGCACACGGACGAACCATGAGTCGATACATTACAAACTCCACGAGAGCTTCAAAATAAGACCTCATACGACACCATAGGACCATTAGGTGCTCACCTAGACCCCAAAACGTTCACCCCGTATGGACCTATACCTCCATAGCCATGCAGTATAGGCCTATGGGCCTACCCAGGCCTCGGTGAACTTTTTCCAAAAATTTCACCGTTTCGCTTCGAACCCCTTCCCATCGTGTTCTAAATGACGAGACGTGAAAAACAAGACCAAACAACCCATATCACAATGAACGTGTGTGAATTTCCCAGGTTGGACCTATACCCCCCATGGCCAGCCTATAGGCCTAGCCAGGCCTCGGTGAGCTTTTTCGAAAAATTTCACCGATTCGCTCCGGGACCCCTCCCATTGTATTTTTCTCGGCGAGACGAGAAAAACAAGACCCCACAACCCATATCACAATGAACGTGTGTGAATTTTCCAGGTTGAACCTATACCCCCATATAGCCAGTATGGGACTATATACAGACCTCGCTGACTTTTTCCAAAAAATTCACCGTTTCGCTCCGGGACCCTTCCCATCGTGTTCTAAATGACGAGACGTGAAAAACAAATCCAAGCAACCCATATCACAATGAACGTGTGTGAATTTCCCAGGTTGGACCTATACCCCCCATGGCCAGCATATGGGCCTATATACAGACCTCGGTGAGTTTTCCCAAAAATTTCACCGATTCGCTCCGGGACCCTTCCCATTGTCATTTTCTTGGCGAAACGAGAAAAACGAGACCCCACAAGCCATAGTAAAGCCCACGAAAAAAATTGACCATCCCCATACCCCATACAGGCATTTTCCCTTATATTGTATAATACAGACCCCTATTGTAGGGGTAAAGTCCGTGTTCCGCTTTTTTATAGTTTCGGGAAAAAATCCTAATTTTACATGCACCCACCCCATTGACTTGATAGGCAGGCCCCGATAAGCCCGGGGACCGATATTAGCCCTTTTGGCTAGGGTTGATAGGGGTTTTCCCCTATTTTAGGGGTAAAGTCCGTGTTCCGCTTTTTATAGTTTCGGGAAAAAATCCTAATTTTACATGCACCCACCCCATTGACTTGATAGGCAGGCCCCAATAAGCCCGGGGACCGATATTAGCCCTTTTGACTAGGGTTGATAAGTGTTTTCTCCTATTTTAGGGGTAAAGTCCGTGTTCCGCTTTTTATAGTTTCGGGAAAAAATCCTAATTTTACATGCACCCACCCATGACTGGATGCCCCTTCACGAATGCTTCACTTTGATACCTCACTCGACCCAATCGGACCATGCAGCGTATTTGAAGTCTGGAGACTACTTTTTCTCCGCGGAAGCTTTTTCCCGCGACCGCATCACCACCAGACCGCATCACCGCGGAGGAATGCACACGCAGCTGGTGGCGCCCCCTGGCGCCCCAGAGGTGAAAGGCGATGGGGCGTCCCCTATACCTTTAACCTGGAAACAGCGCCCCCTGGTGGATGCAAGAGTTACCTCCCCCGGCAAAATAATAATGAATTTGCGGTGACTATACTACTCTACTATGAATGAGAAAAAAAACAGCCTCATTAAGCACCAAAATCTACATTGGACGATCTGACACAGGACGTTGGACGATTCGTCTTAGGCGGTTTGACTTGCGCGATCTGACTTCGATTTTAGCTACCGAACTCTGTGAATCTGTATGATGCTGGGCAATACAATTCTGCAGTGCAGATACACAAATAACTTAATTACTGATATATAATGACGATGCAATTTAAATGGCGGTAACTGGCTTTGTGGAAAAACGGCCATTCTCGAACCCACCTAGCCAAGTTGACATGGAACGAAGCCATGTCAACTTGGCTAGAACCCACCCCGCAGCAGAATGCCTTTGCAGGCAGAAGATTATACATGGCCTAGTTTTCTCTTTTCAGATATGACAAGCTCGTGTGCTCGCAGAGAGCATGGGTTTGAAAATACAACTTATATAAAACATGCAAGACGTGAAATATTATTTATCGACTGCATTAGCAAACATATATAAGTTCAGTTTGACATCATCTATACTTTTACGGACCACCTTCCATTTTGCCGCAATGTCAGTGCAAGGGAACGAAAACGAGGGCACAATCACGTGACTTCTCACCTGGGTGGAAATCTCACCCAAGTGAAAACCTTCTCCAATCGTTGAGAAGTTTTTCAACCGGGGGAAAACTAAACAAATAAACCTATAAAAATAAAAAGAAACCTAGAAGTAAAATAAATAAACTCAAAACTAAAAAATATAGCATGTCGTAGACCCACCGTACATTCCAAATGGCATAATATTTTAAATTTCTCAAACCCCAATATGCTTATTTTACGCTACATGCAAGAAATCAAGCGTGAAATGTCGATAGAAAGGCGCGCCCTAAAAACTAGTGACAGGCCTGCATTTATTGTATTAAACAAAACTTATTTCCTAAAAATTGTTCCTAGAGACAAGTTTTTGATGGTTTTAAAAGGCTGCTATGATGCAGTTTAGCTTATGCCATGGCAGTAAATCTTAAATTTCAGTCACCAACCTGAAATCGTTCCTAGAGACAAGTTTCTGGTGGTTTTAAAAGGCTGCTATGGTTTAGCTCGTGCCATGGCAGTAAATCGTAAATTTCAGTCACCAGAGATTCTGATATTCCTCCTTTATATACAATACAATACAAAGTTTATTTAGACTCAGAGGTACAATATTGATAACACTAGCTCATTAGGAGCTAATACATCTGAGTATCAAGACAAGTTAAATAGATAAATAAAATAACAATATAAACATTAGTATCTACATATATTAAAACTTTTAAAACTGTGTTTATCGACTAGCATAAATATCACAGTCAGATACATGTATAGTGTCACTGTAGAGTTGTATACACTCACGCTATATCACAGATAAAAATATTGGAAACATGCATTACTGACTGGTTTAATACTGTGATATCTGAATAGTTAACTCCCACAAATATTACATTTACATTGAACACCATTCCATAGCTTAATCAATCTTCGAAATACCTTAATATCAGTTGTGATTCGTAGCTCGTTCGGGAGTTCATTCCAGATTTTTGCACCAAAATCTGTAAAAGAGTGTTGACCAGCCTTGACGGTTCTGGGTCATTGTCACAGAAAGGCACAATTTCACTTGGGGAAATATGTCAAAATCAACATCACCAATGACTACAGAATTTGATTTCAACAGATTCCCCATTGACAAAACTCTTTATAATGCATACAATAAATGCAGACATTCCGAACAATAAACTTTTCGTAACACTTAACGGTGGAGTTGTCTTCAATAATGTCAGTGGTGTTACACAGGAATGATCAGTATATTGGGCACTAAGAGAACAGAAATAGGAAGATATACACATGCTAGGCAAGTAGTATACAAAGCGTAAATGGAGCCTTATTGACCCCGGAAATTTGCATATTTTGTGGAGGACACGTGGAAGTCACACGCGCCAGCCAATCAGAAGCGAGTATTGTGTCACATGGGGTGTGGTGGATGGGTGGGAGGTGGGTTTAAGATGGCGGCTGTGGTGGATGGGTGGGAGGTGGGTTTAAGATGGCGGCTGTGGTGGATGGGTGGGAGGTGGGTTTAAGATGGCGGCTGTGGTGGATGGGTGGGAGGTGGGTTTAAGATGGCGGCTGTGGTGGATGGGTGGGAGGTGGGTTTAAGATGGCGGCTGTGGTGGATGGGTGGGAGGTGGGTTTAAGATGGCGGCTGTGGTGGATGGGTGGGAGGTGGGTTTAAGATGGCGGCTGTGAAAGATGTATTCATCCGCGGTGATGCGGTCATGTCTGGCGGTGATTCGGTCGCGGGAAAAACCTTCCGCGGAGAAAAAGTAGTCCCTAGATAAAATGGTCCGATGGGGTCGAGTGAGGTATCCAAGTGAAGCTTATGTGAAGGGGCATCTAATGGGCTGGGTGTGGGGTTGACATATCGGCCTTCTGCGCATGCGCGGTGGCTATAGATTCGCGTTCATTTCTATTTCGTCAAGAAAAAATGTTTTGTAGAATATAGATTCGCGTTCATTTCTATTTCGTCAAGAAAAAATTTTCATCTCGAAAATTGGCAGATTGAAATGTTCTCTCTCATTTTATGCCACGGTATCTATTTTTACAGCTGTCAACTGTTATGGTTTGGTCACAATGTTGCCATTTTCTCCCCTATATTTAGCGTCCACAAAAAGAAGAGTATATTACAGCAATTATGTTCAAGAAAACACCCCGCTAGAAAATTGTCTTCAAATTGTCTGTTGTTGTGGGAGTATAAAAAAATCCTGGTCAACAGGGGCGCGTATATTTCGTGCGACGCTATGTTGCCAATGCATTGAAATTTGAATAGGTTGTCTGCATGGGTTTCAACGCAAGTATAGTACTAAAGTCTAGCTTACCTGATAAAAGAGTTTAGTCCAGATGTATACCTATATTCCATACTCCCGGGCGTTTGATGCATATCTGGGGGCTGTTTTTTTCCTAGGTGGGTATAACACACCATGAAGCCTTCATCACGATGCATTCGTATCCTAAAAAAATATGGGTATCACCACGAATCTCATTCCATATATATTTTTTCGAAATTCACAGATATTTCCATCGGTAAATCCGGTGTTCAGTATACCACATGGATGAAATGAACGCACTAAACTATGAAGCTAATGATTTTGGTCATCGAGTATCAACTATTCAGATATTACGGAAAGTACTGTTGTTATAAGGTATTGTTTGTTATATATCAGACACGATCAGCTGATATATGTAAACAAACGATCTATATTTAGACCCTCACGTGATCTGCTACGTTGCAGCACGCGCTCTTTGATCTTGGCGTTCCACCGCCGTACAAGAAGCTCAAATTGAGACGGAGAATTTCGTTACCATTACCAGTAAATTGTAAGTTTATTGCGGAAAGAATTTATATTGCATAAATTCCTGCGGGAAATAGGAAGTACACATATAAGAGAATATTGTCTTGACGTAAAAAGTTTGGACATTTCATATTTACGGAGATAGGCCTATGGATTTTTATAACTGAGCCGGTTTTTCGTGTAAACCATCGCAGCGAAAAGGGAAACGGCTGTCATCTTCGTTTTGCTATGTCACAAAAAGTGCTCGAATTACTTATTTCTAAATTATTTCATCACGAATCCAACTAAGGTTAGCAAGTATACATATTTTACGATATAGTCAATAACTGTCAGCACATAAGACGTTCTGGTTGATGAGATCTGAATTTTTGAAGTTTGGCAATTTTCTGACTTCGAGCTTCGAATACCCGCCGCCATATTTGTTGGAAGCCGGTCGGGTGTTCGTTTGTCATGATGGAAAATCATTAGTTAATCATATTTTGAGATATATTTCTCAACACAACCTTGTATTCATTGAAAATATAATTGTTCAGGCTTAGGCCTACATTGCTAACTGGTTTGCTGCCTTTGAGGTAATATTTGTTTCGGCAGTTGTTTCCGCCCATGCGATGAGAAAATATGCCTGAAAAAAATGTCTAGTTTTGTGTCCGCTCCACAGACATTTTATACCAATATACATATATTGCGATCAGTCTATGATACAGTGCCACCCCAGTGTCGAGCATTTATTGTCCAGTTTGCACCAGCAAAGAAAAATCACGAACGTTCATCGAACGTCATCGGTGGGGACCTTCATGTGGTCTTCCGCGGTATATGAATCACTTACATTTGAATGCATGAATTAGTTTGATATAATTTTGTTGGGTGTGGATGGTTTAAAAGAGTGGAAATATTCCGTACAGGTCTGTTTTATGTAACAAACGCTAAGAAAAATGGCTACCCAAGGTCAATTTCCCCGGCTTTCCCGGATAATCGCACATTTCAAACCACAGCCCCATCTAGACGCTTTGATGCAAGGGAGACAACTCAGACTAGGCCAATTTCTCTTGTAGGCAAAGGTAATCTCACTGATTCGCACATTTCTATCTTTTTTGCGTGTTTTGGGTGGTGGAGTTTTTTTTTATGGATTTTACTATGAGCTATGAGGTTGTAGAATACGATGGGAAAAGCTATGAAATGTTTTTTTGAGTACCGGCTAGGCTTGTAAATAGATGCATATACACCCATAGACACTCATATACTGGGATATTAGCCCAATGTATGTATAAATCCATACGGGGTGGACATGTTGGAGTCTAGGTGGAGCACTAGTGGCCCGATTGGGTAGAGTGAGGTCTTATTTTAAAGCTCTCGAGGAAATAAATAAATAAATAAATAAATAAATAATAATAATAAAAAAAATAATAAAAAAAAATAAAAAATCGGCGAGTAGTAGACGAAGGGAAAATTGGGAAGTACTGACCATGCCCCAGAATACTTCATATGCATATCACGGCCTTAAGGCCTATGTAAGATGTAATCTACTTCACAGTTTAGTAGTATAAAAAGCGCAAGTCCTATTGACCTTGCCCCTCCAAAGAAATAAAATCGGCTCTATTTTACAGGAGTATATACGCAGGTCACGTGGGTTGTGACGTCACTTCCGGGTGTTCACTAAACACTACCTCCAAACATAAAAGAGTTCCAATTTTTCCCCTTAGACGTCCGTATGTTCATCCTCCAAACCCACAAGAGTTCCAATGTTCAACCGCCGGGGTGTTTTCCACTGGCCTGGCCCGCCCCAGCGCCCCGCAGCGCGCGCGCGCGCGTCATCACGCGTCATCCCCGGCAGTGCCCGCGCGGACGCGGGTCAAAAGGTCAAAGGGTCAGCTCCAGGTCAAACGGTCCAATGTCCAATGAGACAATGTTGCGGCATCGCTATAGTCAGAGCTTGAGCACAAAAAAGGGGATTGTAAATGAACCTGGGAAAGATGGGCAGGTCCATTTGGACCAATCAGCGGTCGAGAAAAAAGAGCCAATCAGCGGTCGAGAAAAAGAACCAATCAGCGGTCGAACAATCAGCCAATCGAATTGGGGTACTCACGGTGTGCTTTCGCTGACGTCCGCGCCTACATCTGGGTTCTTGTACACCCGGGTAATGTTTTTCTGGACATGGATGGGTTACCTTTGGCTCCATTCTAGGCCACTGATTGGCTAATACGGTGTTCAAAGCCACTTTCATGCATTATGCTCATAGAACTTATAGTCATAATCTATACGTGTTGGACGAGTCTCTTCACTCACCGTATACACGTACCTCAATGAAATGCCCGCTCCAAACCTAGACCAAAAACACGTACTTGGTCTGTAGGCTGATTTCATTGGCTCTCTATTTTTACTATAGTGCTCTTGCATTCTAACCTTGATGGGTTACCTAGAACTTATAGTCATCAACATAATCTATACGTGTTGGACGAGTCTTTTCACTCACCGTATACACGTACCTCAATGAAATGCCCGCTCCAAACCTAGACCAAAAACACGTACTTGGTCTGTAGGCTGATTTCATTGGCTCTCTATTTTTTACTATAGTGCTCTTGCATTCTAAACTTGATGGGTTACATTTTGGCCCCATCCTACACCACTGATTTCAGTTTGACTGAATCTCCACATTGGGCATTGATGCATTAGGAATAAAACACACAAGACAGGGTTTTTTGGTGAGATCTCATTTTTTTATTCATTGAACAACAACAACGTGAGAACAACCACGTGAAAACTCAAGCCCAGAACAAGGGGCTTGTAATTAACTGAAGCCCAGAACAAGGGGCTTGTACATTGAAGCCCAGAACAAGGGGCTTGTAAACTTAAGCCCAGAACAAGGGGCTTGTCATTAACTTAAGCCCAGAACAAGGGGCTTGTCATTAACTTAAGCCCAGAACGGGGCTTGTACATTGAAATGATGGGCGGCCCAGTCATAGACGAGTACATCGCGGTCCTCGGCCTGGGGGTACTCGTCAAACATCTGTACGATGGTAGATAAGGGTCTTCCCCGGCATCGATGGTACAGGTAAAACAAGCAATATTGTCCGCACACGCCACTGGTCAGGCTTTGCAACGTTTGACTGTTCCAACACCACGTCTCTGTGCCTTGATCCATGAAGTCTGTTAAATCGGGATGGAGGGGTGGCAGGCCGTACGGGTCAAAGTATTCGCCCTGCTGTTCTGTCAAGTACACGGCCACCCAATGTTCACCGGATCGATCCATCGGGTCCGTGTTGAGAACGTAAGCAGCAGGATACATACGGTCTAATGGAAACACATCTCGGGTGAACACCCCTTGAAAGACCATACGTGTCTCTGGGTCATTCTCCAGCACGGTGGTTATCTGGTCTGTATCCATGTTAGGTGGAGAAGTCACACAGGACGTTGCGCGCCTTGTCCACTTGAATGATGTTGTCAAACTCGGCGTAGCAGATCACATTGACGGTGGTCGCCAGGGCTCGTGCAAAGTGGATTTCCAACCGTAAATTGCCTTGCTTGCCCAGGGCCAGCTGATGGTCGTTCTCTAAGGTGGGGGTCAGATCGAAACAGAACAACGTGTATCCGTTCGCGTAGTCCTCCCGACTGATCATATTCCCTTCGTCCTGGTTGATTTGACCGGTGGCTGTAAACAGGCTCTGATAGGCTCGAATGAAATTCCTCCGCCCAAAGTTCGGTGTTAAGGCCGTGGCTGGCACCTGTTGTCCATCCACATGCAGGGCCACAAAATTGATGCCGAAATGTTGAAAGTCAAACGGATTCTCTGGGTAGGCTCCGCTGAAACTGGTATTTTCCACACAGGCCAGGATCAATCGCTTGGGTAGTTCCCCCAGGAACAGGTTTTCTTTGTTGGCGCCCATATTTCCAGCAGGCACAGAGAACACTTTGGTTTGTACACGTCGGATAGGGTACTGGGCTGGTTTTGTTTCCAAGGCTTTCATGTGTCCCAATTGAACGGCTGGATTCGGTTTCACTTTTCGGACATACAGGACTGCGTCTTGGATGACAATCTTATAGTCCGCTGCATGCCCCTCTACGTTAGTGGCCATCAAGGCGAAGGTCGGAGGCGCCCGTATCAGTCGGATTTTGATGGGGATCTTGTTCAAGAGGTACCGGTCTTGCATGAACATGTCTGCATGCAGTCGACCCATCATATCCACCGAGGCACTGTTCGCAGTGAAAGCCTTCCGTTTGTTATATCCCCCATTGTCCGCCGTGTCCATGTGCTCGGGCGTGTCCTTGTAGAATAAAGCGGTTGTCAGCTGAGATTTTTTAGCCTCTCGGCCATACGACAACAGTGTCTCGATGTAGGCTCGATAGGGGTACGTGTTGGTGGAGTCACTGATGAGTTTGTCGCTGAGAAAAATATCCACCTGCTGAAACATCGAGTGCAGCCAGAGATTCGTCGGGCCCACCGTTGCTTGGTCAGCGATTCTGGTGCCAGCTCCATTGACCACCTTGGCTTTCACATACAAGTAGGTATGGGCTAAATCCACATAGGCCGTATCCGCATTACTGATGGTGAACTCGATGGGCCCGGTTTCGTTGATGCTGGAGAGCGGGAGATGCTCCACCCATAATCCTTGTTCGTGCTTGTCGAAAATGAAGTGTCAGCACACTTTTCCTCGTTCGAATGCCACCGGTCGTCCCGTGTCATCTCTTATATCCACCGTGATCGTGTTGATGTCAGTTTGTCGTACGGGCAAGTAGAGCATGTGGGTGAAACTGTGGGTGACTTGACCTCCATACGTCTTTTTAATGGGGACCACCCGTAACAGAGGTGTGTTGATATCGCCCACGATGTGGTTGTCCACCACGTCCGAGTAGACGTAGAGTCCGTACATACCCGACTTCATATCCATCGGCATCTAGCCATGGTGTTCGGTGGGACCAGCGAACGTCTTTAGATCGAAACCCAGCATTTGCTGTAGGATAGGACGCAGTACGACACTCGCCTTGCCGGTCACGATAAGCTCTGCCTTGTCGTTGTGTGCGTTGTAATCGAAGTCCACGTGATTCTTGAAGGGATAGGCTTTGATGGGTCTTGAAGTAATCGTCACCCCCCGTAGCGCCTTATAATGCAACAGTCTTGACAGCCCACCCATGAACTCTTTGGGGGTATCGTATTGGCCTTCGGGCAGGGTGAGTCGGGTGTTTTTGCCTTCGTAGGTCACCTCGTACCACACTTCATTGGCTCGCACGTTGTACCACGAGTAATGGTATTGGATATCCACGAGGCCACATTCCCACCGGCCAGGTAAATGTAACGGTTGCGGTAACTGGGTGACGTACTTGGCCACGGTGTTGTCAGGAAACACATCCAGCGAACTGTTACTGGGTAGGGTCAGGTAAAACATGGCGACTGAGCTGTCCTGCTGCTGCTGTTGGTTTTAATAGGTGTTCCAGGCCTTGGGCGGTTGTGTCCGGCGTCGTGTTCGTCGCGTTGACTTGCTACGTGTCACGGCTCTGGAGATGTGGGTGTCCTGATCGAGGGTGGTTTTTTAAAGGTTTGAAAAGAAGGTGCCCGTTGTGGTGGTGGTGGTGGAGTTTTGGGGGGTGACTCCGGTTCCCAGTCGGCTTCCCAAGAAGGTTGTGGTGAGAGTCGTGGTGCACGAGTCGGTGATTGCATAAAGGCCCAGCGCTGGGGGTTCCCCACCAATTCCTGTGGTACATGCATGTCTTTCAAGCCTTGAGCGAAGACCTCCCATCCTCGAGGATCCGTGTGCGATCTGCGTTGACGCATCAGATCATTCACTAAATCCGTCATGTGGGTGCCGGGGACCACCTGATTCTGTACCAGGAGTTCGCCTTTATCATTCCAAGTCATGTTAGGATTCTGTTTCATCCGTTGTAATACCAGGCCAGCTTGTTTCTTGAACGAGGCAGGTACACTCTTCAGCACTTCGTCTTCCACCCACTGTGGGGCTGTGGGGGCTACCTCACCCGGCTGTTGGAACGGTGCTGAGGTCGGCGGTCTGTCACGTGGTGGTGGTGGTGGTGGTGGTGGTGGTGCTGTTGCTGGGGTAGACAGGGTTTTGTATTGGTCCATGAACGTCATGTACCGTTGAAGCGTCTCATTGTACCGTTGTACTTTCTCACTGTCGCTTAACCCCGGTCTCTGTAAGATCTGTTGCATCTCTCCATCGAGGGTGTTTATGGTCTTCACCGTAGGTGGGACAGGGTAGGGTGATTGGAGGTTTTGCAGGAACCGTGGTTCGACGAGGACCATTTTTTTCGTGTGGTTCATTGTCGGCCGAAGAGTGACGCGTGGGGTGAAAGCAATGGGCAAACAAGCGGTACGCAGTGGACTGCAAGTGGCCGGTGATGTCTTGGGGGGTACGGCACCCAAAGAATCCTTGAAACGGCGGGCCAAAGAAGCGGGGGGCGTCTTGGTGGCCAAAGCACAACGCACCGTTGGGAATAAAAGAGCTGTCCCAATACTGGACCCAACACGGAAGCGGCCAACGGTGCTAAGATGGCCCCGAGAAAGCCGCCTTTCTGTAACACCTTTTTCTTTTGTGTTTGAGGGACCCGCTTGTGGACTAGGGTTCGGAGACCTGCCTTATGCTTGGCCAACTTGGTCTTCTGAGCCGGAGTCAGTGGTACGTTGCCTTTTAACAGGTTGTACCCGATCTCGCACAGACAGCGTACAAGGTCAGGGTCCGCACCGCGTACAATGGTTCGGACTAACTCGGGTGGGGCCGTCTTCAATACACGGAGCGTGGGAGCGTGCTTCCGTACTCGCGCAGACATCCTGTACAACTAATGCTAGAACCCACAACGCTGCTCTTTTTATCTACTTCAGAGAACGAGACAAAGTCAACCCTGCTGTGGTATTCATTCTTTTTATTATTCCCCATCATCAAACACACAGACCCCAGCTGGGGGCGCCACTGTGGATGTGTTTACATTATTTTTGCATGTACACGTGGTGGGTCTCTCCGGGAAAGATGCCGGTCCGTAGTCGAAGGTGGTCGGGGGTGGCTTGCTTGAGGTCGAAGAGCATATACCCGTGCTGAGGGGTTGTGGCATCTTTGAAGGCTTCCAACGCAAACGGTGTGCGGCCGGGATACATCTGTCTCGCCAGGTGCAGCAGTTGAGTGGTATCTCTCGGGTTTTTGAAGACCACCAGGTAGTGGGCATTTAAGCTGATATTCCGATGTTCTTTGTTTTTACTGAACAGATTCTGCACAATGTAGATGATGCTGAGCCGTCGATGATGGCTGCCTTTGGTAAAGAGTTGGGTGACCCGTGCATCCGTCTCCGCCATGAGATCATCCAGAACCACCAAGGTGTCGGGTTCCAAATCGGCCAGGTTGGGTAGGCCTTCCACGAACGTGATGTGGGGCATTGCTGCATACGCTTCCTGCCATTCTCCGTAACACCACACGACTCTGGCAATGGGTGGAGTGATCATGCTGTCGGCGTGTTGAAGGAGCTTCCTGACGAAGTGCGTTTTGCCGGAGCCCGTCGGTCCTGCGATGACGCAAGTGAAGGGATGCTGCCACCCAGGGTCCATGGTTCGAGGTGTATCCGTTGTCGTGGTAACCCGCTCTTGTAAATTTCGTACGAGTGAACTGGAGTGGTGGTGGGTACAACGTCGGTCGTCGTTGTCTGTTCACGTTCAGGGATGGTGCTGGGGGTGGGTACAACGTGGGTGGTCGGTTCACTGTGAGGGATGAAATCCGGTGGGTGTTCAGACGTAGTGGGCGTACTTGGTGTAGGTGTAGAGCTCGACGTGGCTTGTACGCGGGGTGTGGTGGTGGTGACTGGGCTCGATACGACTGGTGCTCTCTGTAGACCGGTTTCGCTGGTGCCTGGTGTTCTCAGTTGGTTAAGTAACGTGCTGACATAGGCTACGTCGTAAAACACACCTCCGTACAACACACTCAGCAGGGTTAGCAATAGCACCCCAAAGACCACTTGCGCTTTGCGCGTTTTGCGAGACGCTGTCTTCAGAGGCAGCTGCTGTTGGTCCATAGCACTGTGGTCGGACGTGGAATGAAGGAGGACGGCAGTGGTGTCTGGCTTTATAGTCGTTTCACCTGGTTGGCCGCGACCCAGGAATTGAAGGAACTGGGCCAACCTTGCCATTTCACGAAATGAAACAGTTTGCCACGTCGACGTTCCGTTTTCAAAATCTGCTCCACCGTGTAGTAGTCTTGCTGTGTTTTTACAACAGGCTGTAATTCCGTCTCGTAAAACGTCCCCAGCAACGTTTCCCCTTGGAGATCTTCCAGTTCATAGACTCGCCGCTGTCGGGGTAGGCGCCGTTTAATCAGGAAGTGCTCATCGCTCCAGTTGGGCAAGTAACTTTTCTCGAACTTGCCCTTGACTTTACTGATCCGTACAGGGTCCCCGACCTTGTACACCGCCTTCGTCGTTCGCTGCGATGGCCTGGGGTACAAGACACGCCGGACTTGGGCTTCATTGCGTTGGGTCACGGTAATGGGGGCTCTCTCTATACTCCGGTGATAGGCTCGATTGTAACCCCTCACCAGTTTCGGGAGAACATCGATGTACCGCCTTGTATTCTTATAGGTGAAATATTTATACATGCGGCCTTTGAATGTCCTGTTGAACCTCTCCACCACGGAAGCCTTGGTCTCGTTGTACGTATGGAAGAAAAACACCTTCTGTTTCTTGAGAAAGGCTTGGAACGGTCTGTTGAGGAATTCCGTGCCTTCGTCGGTTTGCAAATACAAAGGTTTGCGCCCGGTCTTGAAGATGTCTTTGAACGCCGCTATGAGATTTGCCCCCGTTTTCGTCCGGATGGGTACCACCCACGCATACTTGGATAGGATATCGATGCACGTCAAGATATACCGATTCTCATCGTTGTGTTTGGCAAAGGCGCTCATATCCACCAAATCCGCTTGCCACTGGGCATCTATTCCTCCCACGATGACCCGGTTCCGTAGAAAATGGCGACGGACAGATCGATGTAAGGTATAGGTGTCTTGTCTTCTTAACCAATCTCGGACTTGGGCACGTTGTACCCCCTGGGGTTTGGCCGCTCGATAGAGAGCCGACAATGCACTATAGGCCGCCGGACTGTCGGGACTGTAGTATAAGTTATCCAGCACCTTCTCCCAGCGCTTCATGGTGACACAATGATGATGCACCCTGGCTCTATCGTTTATTTATAACGGGTATATCTTGGGCCGGAGTTTCTTTCTGATTTTCTTCGTGGACTTCCACAGTGGCCATGGTAAATGACCAGTCCAACTCGTCTGATGACCGCTTGATAAGCACTTCATCCACATCTTCCACGGCATCTTCCAATGCAGACCATAGATCAGGGTGAAGGGTAAAATGCACTGTACCTCCATCTAGCCGAGCCAATTGAGCAAAGAAAGGGCCGCGTCGGATGTACACATCGTGACACAAGTGGATGAGGTCGCCGTCCAGTTCACCAGACAACACCCGTTTGAATTTGGTCCAGCCCTCCCGGGACAGACGAATGTGAGCCGGGCACGGTTGTGTAGGGTCCGCATCACAGATGTCTCCCACCTCCTCCATGATATCGACCTTATCCGCATACACGTGCAGGAAAACCTCGGGGGTCAAGCTGAAATACGCCAGTACTATATGCTCCGTCATGGTCAGTACGTGAATGGTACCACATTTCACTGTCTCTCGTATTTATAGGGAGAACCCCGTGAGATCAAAAGGATCAGGTGGTCATATCACTGGGCTGACTGAGTCTAGCCGGGTAATCAATGGCATCGTCGTCGTCGGATTCATGTAGTTGTTCATGGGGTTCAGCCAGCGCGTCCTCAATAGCACGAGCCCACCCCAACTGGTGTGATGATCGCTCGTCCGGTGTAAACAGCTGGTCCACAATAGGCACCACTTTCTCCAAGGCTGACCACAGATCGGGGTCTAGGGTGAAGCCTCGCGTAGCATCTTGGTAGCGGCCCAGGCGTAGGAAGAAGGTTGCACGGTATACGTAGATGGCATTGTCTATGTGGATGAGGTTTCCGTCGAGCTCGCCGCTCAACACCCGTTTAAATTTGGTCCAGCCGTCACGAGGTAGCGTCACCGTATTCGATAAGGTCTCAGCCGTCGCCCAGCAAATATCTCCACGGTCTTCCACCAGGGTGACTTTATCTTCATAGACGTGTAACCCCACCCGGGGTGTAAGGGGCAGAATGGCTCGTAGGACGGGTGACATGCTTGGTGCAAATGTCGAACGGTGAATGACACACACTCTGTCTGACCCTCGTATTTATAGTGTCAATACCACAGCGCCAGGGTCAATAGGGCACAGACTAATATGAGGCCAACCAGCCGGCGCTGGTTCCGGCGTGAGCGCTCCTGGTCCATAGCGCGAGCATCAAGGATGGCTGTCATAGTCCAGTAGTGGTGAGTGATGGCACGCCTCTCCATCGAGTGCACTCTGTGGAGGACCGCTTCTGTGAACTCGTTCAGGATCTGGCGTCGTCCCTCGTTGTCGTCGCCATCTGCAAACATGGACCGGACCACTGCTCGGTAACCCGTGAATGAATTCACCACGGTGGCATACTGTAAAATGCGAGTCGCATGGGGCTGGATCTCCGCCATGGCTCTGTAGAAATGAAGATGTGGGATCCAGAGGGACGTGTTTTATAGACCAGATGTAGCTCTACGGGTGTAGTCCGTGATACGTACTATTCTGATGGGTTAGTACAAAAAAAGGGAGCAACAACAACAACAACAACACAGATTACAGATCAATCCTTTTATTATGCGTGAACAACATAGAAATGCATGTACTGACCTGTCTGTGGGAGGTTTCCCCACAATGGCGTTCACCTTCGCGTCTTTTCGTGTACGTCCGTGTCTTTTCGTTAAAGTCCGTGTATCTTCGGTAAAGTCCGTGTCTTTTCGGTAAAGTCCGTGTCTTTTCGGATCGGTGACGTCCGTGTCTATCGTCCGGGCACTTCGCGTCTGCGCCTACATTGGGTATGTATAAGGGTCTTCATACGCGCGCGCGCAATGCGGCTCAGTGGTACACCAGTACACCAGTCTCGATCCTCGACTTGGGGTAGAGTGTGCTAAAAATAGATTACCAGCTAGCGTGCTATAAAGGGAAGCGGCCTTGCCATTTCATCAGACACTCTATCAACCACCAAGATGTTCATTTGCACAACTTGCCAGAAGCAGTTTACTCGTCTAGATAATTTACGACGCCACGAGGCCTCCACCCACAACGATGGACTGTATACTTGTATAACCTGCGCACGGTCATTTAATCGGGGAGATGCTTTACTGCGCCACGAACGTTCAATTCATGGGCCACCCAAGCGTCCATGCGAGGATTGTGATCAACTCTTCAAACGACGCAGTCAGTTGCTGCGACACCAACGGTTGATTCATGCCCATGAGCATGAACGACAACTTCCTACTGAAGAGGAGCCACGGAAGGTGAGATCCAGTGAAGATAAGCCCGGGGAGACGAACGCCACTGATGATGCGATGAAGGAGAGCCCGCCTATACCCACAGTTGAGAAGAGCCTGAATACCCAGCCGGACCCCAGCGTTACGGTTTCGAGTCCTGACAACATCGAACATTTTCTGGTGGAGCCCATAAATGTTCCTAGCGATCTCTTACAGGACAACCATCCAATCAGTGACATCGATCGGCGCCATTGGTCCATGACACGGTACTGTTTCCACCCTCAAGATATCTACAATTTCCCACTGACCAACCGCACCTGTCTACGCAGCTACGTGGAAGCCATCTTCAACGATCAAACTACGGCCTTTACATTGAATGTCGCTTTCGGGTACATCTTACGTCACAAAAAGACGGACCAGTTACAGTATTATTATCCCAGTGCCAACAACCATGTGTTTGACCAGCCGGTCACCATCATTAACCGGGGGTCACTAGAGACGATGCTGGAGATACTGGACACCGTGGAACCTTTGAGATGGGCGCATTGTCAACGCCCCAACATTCAATGGGTGGTAGAGAGGGGAACCAATGTCACGTTTTTCCTGACCAAGCTGACCGATCACCCCCATCGGTTGAATGCGTCACCCGTGCACTGATGAATATCATGCCGTACACACACTCTATGTCTACATGCTGCTCGCTGACTTGAGCTCAGTAAACCCTTGTACCTAATGTGACAATGTGTTAAATAATAAAACATGATAGTGTTTGATATTTCAATTTGTTTTGCTGTGAACATACTAAACATACCCAGGGCGGCTCCCCCCAGCCTGGGTATGATGTAACATTGGGGTAATAAACTATATAAACATTACTAAACTTGTTGTTCCCAAAACGGCTATTTTCATACCCTTCGGCCACCGCGCATGCGCAGAAGGCCGATATGTCAACCCCACACCCAGCCCATTAGATGCCCCCTCCCCTAAGCTTCACTTGGATACCTCACTCGACCCCATCGGACCATTTTATCTAGGGACTACTTTTTCTCCGCGGAAGGTTTTTCCCGCGACCGAATCACCGCCAGACATGACCGCGGATGAATACATCTTTCACAGCCGCCATCTTAAACCCACCTCCCACCCATCCACCACAGCCGCCATCTTAAACCCACCTCCCACCCATCCACCACAGCCGCCATCTTAAACCCACCTCCCACCCATCCACCACAGCCGCCATCTTAATCGAGTTTGTTTCTTTTTCAAAATATGGGACAACTTAAACAAGTGTTTCTGAATTTCAAGACCATTCTTGCATCCGTAACACCACTGACAATTCGGTAACACCACTGACCTCGTGTAACACGTACCACTGATTAATTTGTTCATAGACGCAAAAATGCAGTTGCAAGTGAAGAATATTTAGGGACAAAACAGGTATATGGAAAGCCTTCTGATAAAACTGCTTCTTCTTCTTCAAATAGTTATCTAACTGAAATGTAACACCAGTGACAACCCGGTAACACCAGTGACCTCGAGTAACACCATTGACCTCGTGTAACAACAGTGACCAATTTGTTCATAGAGGCAAAAATGTAGCCGTGAGTGAAAGCGATCTAGGGGCAAAACACGTATATGACAAGACTCCTTAACTTAGTATTATTTGAAAGAAAGGTAAATTCAAGTTGTACTGAAATTTGGAGCAAAATCATCATAATTGTCAATGGTGTTACCCTAAAAATAGTAACACCACTGACAGGTAACACCACTGACATTTTGGAAGGAATTCATTGTTGCTCCCTCGTATATTGTCGTGACGGTCCAAGAACAATGATTGTGTAATTCATGCGCACATTTCTTTGTTACCAGTTAATATTTTTCCTCGGGAGCCACTACATGTTGATCCTGACACGTAACACCATTGACCGGTAATAAACGTACGCTGAAAATTTGGAGCTAGAAATGACTGAAATACTGAAAAGAGTTTCATAAAACACTTTTTATGGAATCTCAAGTTTACCCGCGCTTGGAAAAGAAGCCGCCTGGTGGCAAATCTTTGTTTCTAATTTAAGCGTTCGCTTTTTGGCTCCGATTTCAGTTACAGTAACACCAATGACCCGAAAACCAGTTACAGACCTTTGCCCATGCCATTTTCACAAGATAATCTGCCATTGTAAAAAATATATTCATATATTGAAAGAACAGATGCGGCTGGTTGCCAAAAAGGTAGAATAATATAGAACAAAAGAATTTTTGGCAACTTTATCGTGGTATCAAGTAGGTCACTACAGCCAGTTACAGGTCTATTTTACCCAAAATTGAGGGTTCTGGTGAAAATTTACCTAAAAAAATCAATCGGGAGAGTGCTTGCAATGAGTTATTCGTACTCTACTAAATGAATACTACGAACAATCTGAATTTTTTCAGCCGTAAGACTGGTTAGAAGAAAATTTGGGTCGAGAATGACCCTTCTACAGTGGCTTCTAGCTAGCTTATTGGAGTTCCTTAAGTTATACGAGTTAGATCGTACATTAAACATGTCATTAAGATACTCCGGATTCATTTTATTCACACTTCTGAAAACCTCAACTGCGATATTTCGCAGTCGCGCTACTTCTAGGCTAGGTAAATTCGCCCTTTCGAGAAGGGAAACATAAGTCGCAGTGAAATCCTGGAACACAAACTTCAGAGCTCTGTATTGTACTTTTTCCAATTTTTTGGTATTACTTAGTTGAGCCACAAAAATGCCAGACTGCTGGACAGTATCTAAAATTTGACAAAATAAATGACTTGTAAATAGTTAAACGTGATGCTTTACGAGCGGCTTCAACATATCGCCTGCTATAGGGGGTATGTATGTATGTATTTATCCATGGAGCTCCATGGTTTATCGCATTATAAACTATGTATCTATCTATCAGGGTAAAGAACTTCATTCAGTGCTAAAAATAGTAACATATCGAGGAGTTTCCCTTTTTCAACCAATCAGTGTCATTGGGAAAGACCGGAACGAAAATGGCGGGGTTCAGCGAGTGGCAAGAAGCGTGTTCTGAGTTAGAAATTAGTTTAACCGAGACCGGGAATAAAACAGAACGTCAAAACCTAATCAGAGAGCATCTGAGAAGTACTGACAGAAGACTGAATGTTCCTGTTGGGGAATTTGAATCAGGTAGTCTTGTGTTTTTCATCGAGCTATGAATACAGACCGCGACTGCAGGGCAAGTTGCGACCCCAACAACAACAACAACTTAGCTCGGCCTGTCACAAATGACGTGTATGGATCTCCGTGAGCTATAACCCGTACCGTATAAAAGTTCATTTTGATGCTCCTTACCTGTTATTTTCCGGAAGCTAATTCCTTATTTGCCACGCTTGTCGCTTTTAGGCCCCATAAAAAAAATGCCTTGTTTCCCATCACTGACTTTTCAAAAAGTCGGATGGGCGGTCCTTTTTTTATTTTTTATTTTTTATTTTCGGAAGGTCATAGGAATGAGGCAGTTCATTCAAGAATCCACTGATATTAAGAAAGTGATAGTCTAATTTGGTCCTAAAATGGAATATATACAATTCATTTTAAAGTTTCATTTCGTACACGGTCTTGCTAGAGATTGAATAAATACATTGGATATTAAAATCGGAAGAAATCCCATGGCGTTTGTATTTCCATTCTCACCTCCTGCATACTGCTATCCAAAACATCATCATCATACTGCTGTATGCGAGGTCATCTCATTCTGATTTCATATAGTTGCAAACTCTCCATTCCTATGCAGGTAGACAGAACTCGAAAGATGGTATTGATAAAATCTGAATCATTGTGATTTGAAAGACAAAACTGTGGATGTTTTATTCCAGCAGGAAACAATAAGTGAGCTATTCTCGCGAAATGGAGAACATGACGATCATGAATTGACGATAATAAATATGATCTTGGGCAGTCATATCACAAAGTCCTCTAGGCATGAAAATATATCACTGAGGAATAGAACAAAGTAAGTTCTTTAACGGAAAATAAATATCGATCAACTATACATTTATACCGTGACAATGCTGCAGATGTTGTGTTCCTGTATTACTACTATACATTTATATACGACTAGAAATTTATACACAAACAGAACGAAAATGAGATTACAACCATAAAATTGCAAACAGCGCGACAATATCACGGACATGTCGCCTTGTTACAGCAAAGATACTTATCATTGAAAGACCTTCAACGAAGTCCAATTACAGATCAAAAAGTAACAGAATTATTATCACAGTCTTGAAAAGGACGACTAGATAAACATCTTAAGTATCTCCACACACAATACAGTCAAGTAAGAAGTCTCGAACCAGGACAATATCTAATAACCATGACATCCAATGGCGCACAGAATAAACATCAAGTTGCTGGCAAGGTCTCGGTAATCACTCAAAGTTAAGACTGTCGCATATACGTCACAACAGTCGCTGGTGCAAACTAGCCAGTCAGTTCAGCCTCATTTTCATACCAAAAGAAACACCATCAAGGCAGGTAAGAAAAAATAAAAAATAAATCGGGGCGGGCGGTGATGGGAAACAAGGCATTTTTTTTATGGGGCCTTATTAAAGTTTCCGGCGCTGGTGATTAGCTGTACACGAGCCGTTTTCACGTCGACCCTGACCTTCTCCATATTACGGTAGACACTATATTATGTAACTGCGCATGCGTAGTGACCCAAATACACGCAATATGGTGTCTACCATAATATGGGGAAGGTCAAAGTTTCATTTCGTACACGGTCTTGCTAGAGATTGAATAAATACTTTGGATATTAAAATTGGAAGAAATCCCATGGCATTTGTATTTCCATTCTCACCTCCTGCATACTGCTGTATGCGAGGACATCTCATTCTGATTTCGAATAGTCCCCAGCAGCCCCCAGTTTCAACAATAGCTGGGTGACTTGTTCATGATTTTGGTCCTAATGTGACCAGATATACAGGCCGTGTTTTTTTTACCGCGGCGCTTCGCACCGCCCTGTAGGCTAGCTTTTCACGGAGTGGCAACTTTGCTGTTTGGTTTAAAGTGCTCTGATTTGTTCATTCTTCTGTTCCGTTTGCAGTGACCAATAACTGTTTTAGATGTTAATTTACATTGAAATTGCATTAGCTTTATTGGACGATTAGCTGATTATCAAATTTAGATATCAAAATTGCGTTCATATTATTTCTTTTTTGTGTTCATACTTTTCTCTCCAAATGTGTCAGGGCTCTCCAACCCTCTGCTGAAATGTTAATTTCTTCGAAATCACTGCGTATAGTTTGAATTTTGGAAAGGAAAAATACTTTTTTTACATTCAAAAGTTATCAACTGAATTTTTCTTTTAAATGATGAGAAAAATCACAAAAACAATCTCAAAATGCAGTTGATTATATAGTGATGATATGTCGTTTTATATATGCCGGAAATCGGTCAGAATGCGTCTACAGCCATCTAGGAGCGCGGAGCTTCTGGGGCCTAGGCGGCCCCTCGACCCTCGCCTTAAGTGCTATGATAGTCGAGCCCCCCAGTTTTTGGGAGCTTCCGCCGCCGCTGATATGGTTCATACTTTTCAGTTATTTTCACGTTTTTGGACCCTATAAAAACAACACAGCAGCAGCTATATTAGAGCACTATTTTCCCCTCAGAAGGCGCTAGAATGCGCCAAATGAAGTCTAGAATTTCAAATTTTGTTGGGGGGGGGCATGCCCCCGGATCCCCCTAGCGTGGCGGGCATGTAGCGCGCATTGCTGGGACTCATGTTCCGCTTTATATGAAATCGCACCCCCCCCCCCGCTAGAAATCCTGTGTATGGGCCTGATGCGGGTAGACAGAACTCGAAAGATGGTATTGATAAAATCTGAATCATTGTGATTTGAAAGACAAAACTGTGGATGTTTTATTCCAGCAGGAAACAATAAGCTGAGCTATTCTCGCGAAATGGAGAACATGATGATCATGACTTGACGATAATACATGTATAAATATGACCTTGGCCAGTCATATCACAAAGTCCACTAGGCATGAAAATATATCACTGAGGAATAGAACAACGTAAGTTCTTTAACGGAAAATAAATATCAACTATACATTTATACCGTGACAATGCTGCAGATGTGTTCCTGTATTACTACTATATATTTATATACGACTAGAAATTTATACACAAACAGAACGAAAATGAGATTACAACCATAAAATTGCAAACAGTGCGACAATATCACAGACATGTCGCCTTGTTACAGCAAAGATACTTATCATTGAAAGACCTTCAACGAAGTCCAATTACAGATCAAAAAGTAACAGAATTATTATCACAGTCTTGAAAAGGACGACTAGATAAACATCTTAAGTATCTCCACACACAATACAGTCAAGTAAGAAGTCTCAATCCAGGACAATATACAACCATAAAATTGCAAACAGTGCGACAATATCATGGACATGTCGCCTTGTTACAGCAAAGATATTTATCATTGAAAGACCTTCAACGAAGTCCAATTACAGATCAAAAAGTAACAGAATTATTATCACAGTCTTGAAAAGGATGACTAGATAAACATCTTAAGTATCTCCACACACAATACAGTCAAGTAAGAAGTCTCGATCCAGGAAAATATCTAATAACCATGACATCCAATGGCGCACAGAAGAAACATCAAGTTGCTGGCAAGACCCCGGTAATCACTCAAAGTTAAGACTCACGTATATGTCACAACAGTCGCTGGTGCAAAATAGCCAGTCAGTTCAGCCTCATTTTCATACCAAAAGAAACACCAACAAGGCAGGTGAGAAAAAATAAAAAATAAATCGGGGCGGGTGGTGATGTGAAACAAGGCATTTGTTTTATGGGGCCTTATTAAAGTTTCCGGCGCTGGTGATTAGCTGTACACGAGCCGTTTTCACATCGACCAGCGAGCTAGTGATTAGCTGTACACGAGCCGTTTTCACATCAACCCTGACCTCCTCCATATTACGGTAGATGCCATATTGTGTAACTGCGCATGCGTCGTGACCCAAATACACGCATATGGTGTCTACCATAATTTGGGGAAGGTCAGGGTCGATATGAAAACGGCTCCTGTACAGCTAATCACCAGCGCCGGAAACATTAATTAAAGCGACAAGCGTGGAAGAGAAGGAATTAGCTTCCAAAAAATAACAAGTAAGGAGCATCAAAAGGAACTTTTATACGGTACAGGTTATAGCACACGGAGATCCATACATGTCATTTGTGACTATCAACCGAAGGCAATATTGATTTAGGAACAGTTGTGGCTACTCGGCCTGTTAGTCCTTGTGGCAATCTAATTAAAATTAAATCCTATCTGCTCCCCCATTTGGATATTTCGCTGGTAGGATCTAACAGGCTTGCACTAACTCGAGCGTTAACCAATCCTGAGAACACCTCATAGGGCTTGGAAGGGAACATAATCGGTAGAGAATTTTTGGTTGGCTGAGTCAAATCAGATGCCGCGATGGGGTCGTGTCTTTTCATGTTACCGCGGTCCCGACATTGTGGCACCATAATACGGGGTAGATATGGACTGGTCTTTGGTGTAAACATTGAGGTAAACGGAGACGCGGTGACCCTATCTTCCCTTTTTGACTGCAAGTGGATTAGTCCAGATGTGACTGTGATGTCATAATGCTATAAATATTCACGGCTGGGTGCTCGATCAGAAAACCAAATTCAATTGAAATACGTAATTTGATCATCCCATATACATGATATAGCGACATGTAGGGGAGACCGGGGCTGGTTGGATGAAAGGGCAGGTACATGTAGGAACATTGCAAATATCTCATAATATATTCGACTGGTGACATCATAGGTCATGTGACAGATTTCAGTATAATGGGGGCCAAAACATGGCCTTCAACACTGAAAAATAAACACTGACTATTTTATGTTTTGCATGTGTTACCTTGACAATGATGGTTTGAAGTCTGATTTTGTGAAAGTTTTGAGATAATTGGTCGGTTGTGAGAAAATCTAGAATAGATTTTGTTGCCCCCCTTTCCATCTGATAGTTTCTCTGCAGTGATGTGCAGAGAAACTGTGTTCTGCTGCTCTGACTCGAAGCAGGAGCTAAATGTTTCTCTTAATGCAATGTAGTATAACTGAATGAACACTCCAGCAGTCCGTAATCATCCGGAATAGTGGGAAAGCTAGTTTTCAACGCAAAAAATACCCAGCAAATGCAAAGAAAGGGTATAGGACGGACACAAGGTTTGCCAAAGGTTTTCTGTGTAAGTGACGTTTTGACCACACACGACTGAAAATTAATTCTTAGCTTCCACAATACTGTTTGAAACTATTCAAAACATTTCATGCAGATGGCGCATAGTTTTTCTGAGTAAAAGTTTGATTTAACGTGGTTGCTAACGTGATGCTATGGACGGACAAGCAGTAACGTTAGCAACATTACATTGTCAGAAACATTTCTTTTTTTGCTATGGAAAAGATGCTTGCTGCAAACTAGATGATTTCAGAAAGAAATCAGGAGGAAATTCCCTTTGAGCATGTGTAATGCCTGTTAACCAACCTACAGAAATCGAATATTACTGTTGCTAACATTACATTTGGACGGACTTTGTGGACAGACGGACATGCCTATTTCGGGGAATTTTCACAAAATGCCAGAATTTACCATGATGAAGATCAGATATATGGTTTCTAAGCTCTGTTTATCTACATGTACCTGAACTATTAGGCAAATTGATAACGCCAATGCAATATTTTGACCATGTGTCAGTCATTGCTAATGTGACACATGTGGACGGACATGGCAATAAACATGGCAGTGCTAATGTTACATTCAGACAGACACCTTATAAACTGATGATTTAGCTGCAAAAATAAATACTGCAGACTGCTATTATCAACCAACTCGGCTGACTTTGTCAGTTCTGCCAAGTAAACATAAGAAAGACCTGTATTTGCAACAAAATTTACGTAAATCCTACTTAGTTGCATTGCTAACGTGACTCTGTATTGCTAACGTGACTCTGTTGCTAACATTACTTAAGTGGACGGACACAAAACAAATTGAATTTTCACATTCAATTGCACTTCACATGACTCATCAATTACATTGTTAGTGGAAGTGCTGTGTAGGAAATACAGACTTACAATGACATTTTGACTAACTGAAATAGAATAGAGTATAGCTTGCACAATGTTGTTGCTAACGTGACTTTAATTGTGGACGGACATTTTATTGAGTCACGTTAGCAGTTTTTGAAAACCTTATTTTTTATTTACTTCTTAAATATTTTGGTTGATTTTATGTACGGTACCGAATCAGCCACACATAAGTGTTTTCCATACCAAATTCATTAAAAGTATGAGACGACAGTATTGTATGATACAGATGACCAAATTCCATAGAGGTGCTAACATTACAGTTGTGGACGGACAACCTTGGAAATTGATCCAGATATTATATTTTCACCATTTGGCTTTGTTGTACACTACAATGATTGCAGTTCAACTTTAAATCACAATTCCACCCCATATCAATATTTTGGAACATTTCAATGCTGAAAACAATACAGATATAATATATTCTATGGCATTGCAATTTGGTCTCCAAGAAGAGTGGGAATTTCGTCTGTCCTACAACACAGCAATTCGATATTTTCTTGTCAAATTATTTTGAGAAGTTGTTTGTATATTGCAAATATGTTATGTATTCTATATCTACAATCCATATACTTCCATTTAGAATGAAACTCAGAAAGATTCAGCAAGTGTTTCACTAAATTTAGGGCTTGAGAAAAAAATAGTGTCTTTGGCCCCCTTTATAATGAAATCTGTCATGTGGTAATTTGAGGTCAAGCAGTGTGCATGCAGCCATTTTTAATTGCTTTAGATCAAACACATGTGCACATCAGAGGTCAGTTTTCTTTATTTTTGCCCTGTTCAACTAAATATTTCACATCTGAAATAATTCCGTCTATAACACAAACATCAAGACATTTTGAGGAACATTTGTTTGGAGAGATACAAGATAAGGATAATCTTTAAACAGATGATTTTGTTTGGACTGATCAGCTTTTGTGATCTAAATTTGATCTTGATCAATAATGAAGGTGCTGTTCGGGTTAGTTGGAACACTGAAGCTGGGGTAAGTTGGAATATGATCCAACCAATTGCTATGAATTGCTAAATCATTAAACTGCTATATTTGCTATAAATATTCCGGGATCACGGGGAGTTCACTGGTTTTCTGAAGAGGCATGGTAATATTTCCCTTAGAAATTTAGGCGACATCACTTAGTCGAGCAGCTTTTTTAGATCTGGGTTATGCAAATTAAAATTACCATTTGTCTTTTTGAAACAAAACATTAATGGCTTCAGCTGTGCATTGATGCTTATAACATAACATCTAGTCCAACTTACCCTAAGGGTGAGTCAACCAGTCCCGTATATGGGGCAGGTTGGAACGAAAAAAAAGCTCTTTTCTTTTTAAACATACACGCTTTTTGAGCATTGTTTGGACTTAGTGCCGGTGGGTGGTACATGTAGGGAGCCCTATGTGTGTACTATCATATGCGCATAATAACAATTCCAAGTTCACATAAAACTTTTGACCTACATGTAGTCACCTTAGTTTTTATAAAAAACGTTCCAACCATGCAGCCCCGCATAATTGGGGAGCATTGATAGGATATTAATTTATTAGGATTGTCCTTAATTGTGGTATAGATACTTCATGTAGGATAGTGTCACTGAAACAGCCCAAGTCCGGCACATTTGTTGTCCCCAGACTTGGGTATTGTATACATTATCTCGTGATTCTTACATGGAGTATGAATTAACCGTCTTTGTCATGTGAACGTTCATCGGAAAATAAACATCCTTGGTTTGACTATGTGGACAAGCAATTGACAAGGGGTGCACTGAAACTCCATATTCAATGTTCAATAATGCTATTTCCACATCGTACATTTTAATATTGTTTCTCCTTGGTTCTGAGCTGAGTTACCACTCTGAATCTGCATTTGTCAATGAGCTAGTTATTTCCATGTTGTTGTATTTTTTGTATTTTTTTTTTTTTTGCACAAATGCCATGTGAAGTTTTTGCTGAGTGTGGTGTTATGCGCCCCTATTCCATCATCAATGATTAGGAAAAACAGGATAAAAATGAAATTGACAGTCTGGAATGGAAATAAACTTACAGTTGTGAAGACTTATCTTGGTGGACCAGATATGAAACAAGACTAAAACATTGTCAACTTGATGACAAAATATATTGGAAGTTGAAGGTACATGTACTCCATTTCCAGAAAGCTGTCTCTCGATCTTGTCCAGGTTCACATTTTCGACCTTTTCTTTTCTTGGCGTGTGAATTTTATTTTATCATATGAACTAAATTTCATGTTATTAATATTAAGCTTAACTTACTTCAATTGAGGCTGGCCTGCCTTTTCCTCTGGGTATTAAACACAACTTCACTGTGGTGCTCAGAACGAGAAGGAATTGTTGGCGTGAGCAAATTTGTGACTTGCATGTACAGGGCGAGATCTAGGAAGAATTATTTTTTTCATTGATGATTCAGTGTGAACACAGAATGCAATAAGTGTTAAAGTGAGAAAGTTTTAGCTTAAAGGTGAAATGCAAAGGTTTTAAAATTCTCTGTTTTACATTTAATATAGGTTGAATAATGATAGAAATACCCGTATAGATCTACTTCACTTGGATTAATTTGAATTATGTTGCCTGCTAGAATCGTTTTAAAAGTTGGTACCCCTAGCCCAACTGAATTCAGATTTGCGAAACCTCATCGCTTATCTTTCCTTGATTGTGACGTCACGTTGGAGCAGCCACCCGGAGACTGAATGTTACAAGTATTGACGACCAACCAGGTGGTCTGATGTGATGTCACAAACCAGCGTCAAACAAGGACAGACAAGCGATGCAGATTTCATTTCTGAAATCAGCTGGGCTTGAGATACCCACTTCGAAGCACTTTTCAAAAGCTACCAGGAGACAAAATACTTCAAATAAAATCAAATGAAGTAGTTAGACTCATATTCGAATCATTAAATGGCCCATGAAGAATATAAAAAAAAAAAATATGAATGCCTTTGCATTTCACCTTTAATAGCATGGAATTTATTTATTGTGATGCAGCCATATATATACGTATAATGCAGAGATGAAGTACTCGTTCATGTGTTAAATTCATACACAATAAAGTTATAACTTTAGATGAATATAACATACCACAGGTGAACATTTTTTTTTGACTCACCCTTTACATAATAAATATCCATTATATTTAGTCTGCAGATTTCGCTGGAAAGAAGCCTGCTTCTGGTCAAATGTTACATATTCTGGTGGCTTAGTAATGAACGATTTTGCTCAGAAAACTTCAAAACAAGTACTGTAACTGATATATGCAGTGCTGGCCATGAGAGGAGAGTGATCACTTGCCCTCTTCTCACGCTCTCCTAAAATTGGAAAATAGTGAGTGATCGACGACTCGCCTGTTTAATACTCAGTAGTAGGTTATTGATTAGGTGAATGGTTGAACCACTCACCTGACACTCGCCTTGTTCACAATACAAGCGAGTGATAGAACACTCACCTTCAGTTTCTTCACGGCCAGCACTGATATGCTAACAATGCTTGGGCCACTGTTAATTAATTATTTGTTTCTTGTAACCTTGCTTGTAAAAATACACATGCTGCGATAATTATTAACTTGCAAACAAAAATTTGTATACAAATATGAAGAAAATGATCAAGTTTTACTCATGAAAATGTAAATCCCTCATGGATTTTAATTATTTGCCCTCAAAATACAGATGAGGGCTGGTTACGGGAAACAAACCATTCATTATCAGCGGCCTTGGTGCACACGATATGCTGCTATTTTTTTATTTTTTGTTTTCCTCTGAAAGAAAGTTTGGCACTTATGCACATTTGTCACTTCATAATATGAATTTTAGAAGAGTATGTTAAATGCAAATATGAAAGTGATCGTAAACCCTCATTCCTCAAGTAAAGTTACCATCAAATGAAAGATCATTAGAAACAGTGTCAGAAAATATTTTTTTGTCATTTTTTTACAATTTTATCACACAGACTAAACTGCACATAAAGCATGGTATTCTATGGTGGTCTGTTGCGATCATATCTACATGTAGGTCCGGTGACATCGCACTGCCTTAATTACATATATTTAAAACTTTGTATGCAATTTCCAATTGATTCAATCTTCAGGTGTGTATACTTTGAGTTTCAACACTTCCAATGTGCATGTTTCACCAAAATTGAGGAAATCAAATGCAAGACTCAAATTGACTTGGCACTTAATATGAGTTAGCATATGAAAAGTCAAGTACTTTTTACCCTGTTAGAAAAAATCACATAAATGAAGTAAAAATATTATGGATACAGTTGAAATTTGTCTTTCATTCGACGTTCACCTTGTCGGAGGCTTTTAAGCATTTTCAATATACTTAAGTTTATTTACCTTATAATTTCAGATCTACAATGGATTAATACAGACCGTAGACTGAGTTTTGCGGATGAACTGAAAGGGGGTATTATTATTTTGGATTTTTTTACATATTGCTGCATAAACTGTATACATATTCTGCCTGATTTGGAGGCCCTGGAACATGTATACCCACCACAGAAAGGTGTAGCTGTCATTGGGGTCCACTCTGCAAAGTTTGATAATGAGAAAATATCATCCAACATTCTGAGTGCAGTTTTACGTTATGACATCAGACACCCAGTTGTCAATGATAGAGATGCAAAATTGTGGCAGCAGCTTCAGATACAGTGTTGGCCCACACTGGTGGTCGTCGGACCTCGGGGGAATTTGCTGTATTCCTTCATCGGCGAGGGTCACAGAGATAAGTTACTGGAGTTCATCGCCATAGCTCATGATCACTATTCTGAGAAAGGAGAAATAAATCTCAATGACCTTCCCATCAGACTTGCACGAGAGAACGTTCCTCCATCTCCACTTTTGTTCCCGGGTAAAGTGTGTACAAGTGCAAATGGGAAAACTGTGGTGGTCTCGGACACAGGTCATCATCGAGTCCTTATCCTTGGCAGTGACGGTATAGTTCAGGTAGCCTAATTTTCCTTTGATGTAGGTACTCAGCCTAATTCGTGGACCATTAGGATGTGTAATAATGTCGATAAATATCTTTTTTGATTTTCTTTGACTGAATACATGTATTATCATTCAGTACCTTGTTCATAGAAAAACCTGAAATAAAATTATTTAATTGATGGTACATGTATGAAAAATTATTGTAATGTGTTGTTAAAGAATTTGAATCATATAATGGTTTAAATAGGCCAACTGTAACAGTACAATTTGCTGAGAAAAGCTCTGTCAGTCAGCTCACATTCAATGCAGTAGGCCTATGTAACAGTTACTTTATTGAGTGATCCTGTATGTCCGCATTATTTTACCTATTTGTGTTTACAGAAATGTATAGGTGGACCAGACAAAGGTTTTAAGGATGGGTCATATGATCAAGCCAGATTTAACTCTCCCCAGGGAGTCTCTATACATGGTAACACCATTTTTGTGGCAGACACAGAGAATCATGCTATCAGAAAGGTGAGATAATTAGACACAGCAATTAAGGTATGGTAACGCCATCTTTGTTGCAGACATCTCTCCGGGATCTCACTATCATAAAGGTGAGATAATTAGACACAGAGATTAAAGTATTGTATACATGGTAACACCATCTTTGTGACAGATATGGAGAAACTCACAATCACAAAGGTACGAGAATTAGACACAGCATTGGTAAGACCATCATTGTGGCAGACAGAATCTATCAAAAAGGTGAGAGAGGGATCCGGACAAAACCCCCAGCGGACAAAACCCCCTACATGCCCTAGGACAAAACACCCACGGACAAAACACCCACGGACAAAACACCCAAAATTGAAAAGTCGGACAAAACCCCCATCTCACTCAAAAATAGCTATTTCAAACAGAATTTTTACATTTTTAATATAGAAATTCATAAATATATATTCTCTGTTATTATAATGACTGATATATATGAGCTGCCGTTTATGACAATATTATACACGGTGTATATATATAATGGAGCATGGAAATATGGTGATAATGAATGAATATGGTGTGAATTGAGTCGTTATATTGGAAATGTTGTTATATTGAAAGTTACAAAATATGGGATGGTTTTATCATATATTGTAACATTTGTGGCAATGTTTATTAAATGTTATCTATATAGGAGTAAAATGCATACTAAAGTAGTTTCATATATATATGAAGAGTGGTGTAATTATATACACTCTACATTTGCTAAACATATAAACCGATTGAACGTATATAGTGTAAGCGGATATATATATAGAACGACTGAATACGGCGTATTTGATACGGCGTATTTGACAAAGACGCTTACCGGATATGGCAAGCGGATATGGCAGGCGGAAGTATGCTGTGAGCATGCATCTTGTGCTCGCGCAAAGCATTGCGGTTCCAGCTTCACGATAACAGTGGCCATTGACTGATTCCCGCTCTCAAACTAGGGTATTCGACACAATCCAAAAACTCGACTTGGTTGCCGGTCAACAGTGGCCAGTGCCATATTAAAATTTGCGAATAGAGAGAGGTCAGCCGGTCGCCGCTTTACGGTGGCCCATGGACGACATGCTATATTTTTTTAGTTTTGAGTTTTTACTTCTAGGTTTCATTTTTGTGTTAGGTTTCATTTTTTTGTTTTAGGTTTATTTCTTTAGTTTTCACCCGGGTGGAAAATTGTCCATCTGGTTAAAATTTTCTCACCTGGGTGAGAAGGGTGAGAACGTTTTCGTTCCCTAGCACTGACATTCCGGCAAAATGGAGGATGGTTCGTTCAAAAGTATAGATGATCTCAAACTGTCAAACTGAACTTTTAAGATTGCTCATGCAGTCGATAAATGATATTTCACGTCTTGGGTGTTTCATATACCGGTAAATTGTATTTTCAAACCCGTGTTCTCTGCGAGCACACGAGCTTGTCATGTCTGAAAAGAGAAAATTAGGCCCCGTATAATCGAACCCGTATAATCTGCATAAATTGTATTGCCCGCATCATTCAGTGATTCAGAGTGTTCGGTAGCTAAAATCGAATAGTCAGATCGTGCAAGTCAAACCGCCTAAGACGAATCGTCCAACGCCCTTTGTCGGATCGGCCGATGTAATTTTTGGAGCTTATTGAGTTTATTTATTTGGTTGGGTGAGATTAAGATTTGTCCTGATACCTCTAATTGATGCCTGATAGGGTAACCAAATACGACCATTGTACATTTAAATCTCATTAGGCTAAACACATACGATGGAGATAGAGTCGCGCTTATCACAGCTCAGGATGAGGCTAGGTTAAAAATCATCAGTGGGACTAATAGTGAGAAATGACGAACGAGAGAATAAACGATAAGTTGATAAATTCTGACCTTCTGTGTTGTCGCTCATGACTGTTTTGAGTCTCACACTAATTATGTGGAGGTTCGAGAAACATAACAGATGCAAAAGACCTCCTTCAACTGTTAGCCTCCTTTTCTAAACGATGTCCGACTAGACGCTTACCCTCCCTTGACTCGCGCTTTTCCCCAAGCCATCCTCATCTGAGGATAATATTAGTGAGATTGGATAGAGTTTAGATCATCCTAGACAAAGACTTCGGACTGATTCTCAAAGCAAAATTATTGCTTTCGTATTAGCTTGAACCTAATGTTGATCTCAAACCCAGCGAAGAAAAGAAGAAATAGTATATAGAAGCAATTTGTGTTTCTGTTTCGGTTCGTTGATACGAGTTACTGTTTCGGCTCGTTCGTACGATCCGGGATGTATGAACCTTATCAAATTAACTAAATGTAATCAGATCCATTAGCCGGTGTTCACGGTAGACCTGTTATACGATAGTATTCACAGGATCTCCATTTCTTTCTCCTGAATCCATTCTGCTGTATGGCTCAGAATCCTCTACGCCAGACATTACGGCCCATGTTAAACTGATTTTGAGTTTTCTGCTTTCTAAAGTAAGCTTATAGAAGTGACTCCACATTTGGCAGCTGGGCCGGTCAGTGTCAAATGCAAGAATATTTGATGTTAATATGTCTATCAAGCCTGAAACATCAATAATATACAGTGAGTTTCATGTGCATGTGTTTATTTTAACCAATTGTTAGACGGATTGCGAAGCAATATCCGTACTATATGGACTGATGAAATCTGACTGGTTTGCGGGCTGGCTGCTTGGTTGCTTGGCTGTTTTCCGTTGTCAACATTCCAGGATACAATTTCATGCTTTGTTAAAGCTTGAGCTCTACCCTGTATCTCACAAACTAAGCCTCGCCCAGTCCCATATGCTGATACATTCAGATAGCATACCTGATGCTGCATTGACTGCACCCATCCACTTCACCCAAGGGGTATATCCCGCACCCCCCCCCCCTCCTCCCCCTCCAAACCCCCCCAAGAAAGGATCTCCAGCACTGTATCTCTGAATCTAAACCTCACCCTATTACGAATGAAGAAAAAAACCCAGCCTAATTAAGCACCAAAATCTACATTGGACGACCTGGCACAGGACGTTGGACGATTCGTCTTAGGCAGTTTGACTTGCGCGATCTGACTTCGATTTTAGCTACCGAACTCTGTGAATCACTGAATGATGCAGGGCAATACAATTCTGCAGTGCCGATAGACAAAAAAACTTACTGATATAGAACGACGGTGCAATTTAAATGACGGTAACTGGCTTTGTGAAAAAACGGCCATTCTCGAACCCACCCCGCAGCGGAATGCCCGTGCACAAGATTATACATGGCCTAGTTTTTTGGGGTTTTTTGCAGGCATGACAAGCTCGTGTGCTCGCAGAGAGCTCGGGTTTGACAATACAACTTATATGAAACATGCCAGACGTGAAATATCATTTATCGGGTGCATGAGCAAACATAAAAGTTCAGTTTGACAGTTTGAGATCATCTATACTTTTGAACGAACCATCGTCCATTTTGCCGAAATGTACGAAAGCCGAGAGGGGACTTCTGACTTCCGACTTCTGACTTCTGACTTCCGACTTCAGACTTAGGATTTTTTTTCTTTTATAATGCATTACATATTAAATTATGAAGCATGGAATAACACAGTATCATTATTATGGCATATTCTACTTAAAAACCTGCTTGCATGCTTGCTTATAATAATCAGGTAATCATTGAAGTTTATCTTGAGCTATGTTCTGATTATTAAAATGCGATTTCTAATGTAAATAGAAATGCCCTATGTCAAAAGTTTTAGGCGCTTCATTTACATAATATAATTGCACAATTTGATACCTTACGAATAATCACATTTAATGCGCCCTTTCCACATTAATCGTTGGACAATGCTGTCTTGTCCCAGTGGCGGCGAAAGGTGCACAGCACGTGGACCACCGCGTGAGCTCCGGTTCGTTCTCATGATCCCTCCATTATGTTTATAACATGGAGCGGGGTTTTCATGTATTGATAACTGATGTAAATATGATAATATGAATGGATCAAATATCCCACTAAAGGACTAATAATCTTACATTTATGATAATTTTGACAACTTCAGGTCGAAAATATACCAGTCATTATCCATTAAAATATATTCTGGGTTAACCCTATCTGGCCTGTGCTTTTGGGGATCTGTCCAGGGGGCGCCCCCCCCCCCCACCCCACCCCACACTCCGTGAATATTTAAAAAAAATGTGGTAAGGTAATGTACCTAATGCCACGGATAAATACATCTATGACTCAATTACATAAAAGAATTGCACAATTCTATTCAACAGATCACAATTACTTCCAAAGCATTATCGAATAATATAGTATGATAATTTACGCATCAATGCGACAGGGAGATGTCATTATATTTATCGATTATTCAAATATTATTTACGATTTTCTGCTTTCCTAGGACACACAAAATAACTAAACCTAATTTTGTCAAGCCCAAGCCAAATCATATCATAAGATCGTACCATTACTTCCAAATATAATTAACAAATAATATAAATATTGTTTGTATCAAGGCATTTTAGTTCTCTCCCCTCCCTTCTCCAAAACTCTTCGCAATTTTGATTACTTAAAGGGAAACTCAAATGGAAAACTAAAACTTCTGTGGGGGAGATATTTTGTTGCCATATATTTCTGAAATTGCCCCCATTGTTCTCAATTTTTATTTTATTTTTTTCATTTTTTTGCTTGTAAATATTTCCCCTGGTTGATGAGAAACTTTCTGGAACTGGTAAAAATTTGATATGCAAATGAGGTATTGGTGAGTTAATTAGATAGACAAATAAGGATATTTAGGATTCTGATATTTTGCAGTCCATGAACTTGTGTAAGGAGGTGTGTTAGTTGAAATGAATTTTTAATAAATATGAAACGCATAGACCTTTGTTACTCCATATTCTTTAATAAGATATCATAACCCGTGCAATTTCCAAAATAAAGCCCTTTGTAACCTGTTGATATGAGAACCGTATTTCTATAAATGCTTAGAACTTTTTAGAACTAGTTTTCATGATGCTATAAATAAGCAATATTACAAATAAAGAGATTTCGTGACATCACCAAATATCATTTGCAATAAATTCCATCAATAGCAGATTTAAACTTCAAACGCAATGTCTCTGTAACCGTGGCCTAAAACTGGACCTAGAACATTGGGGTTCCCTTTTAAATTGCCGATACTAGTAATCAGAAAGATCAAAGCACAAAGTCACAGACGGGAATATAGGTATTATTATCATGTATGTAAAGGTAAAGTTGCAAGGGGTGAATGGATGTACAAAATTCTGAAGTCGGAAGTCGGAAGTCAAAATCAAAATAATCAAGTTTTGGAGAAGGGAGGAGAGAGAACTAAAATGCCTTGATACAAACAATATTTATCTTATTTGTTAATTATATTTGGGAGTAATGGTACGATCTCATGATATGATTTGGCTTGGGCTTGATAAAATTAGGTTTAGTTTTTTTGTGTCAGAAAATCGTAAATAATATTTGAATAATCGATAAATATAATGGCATCGCCTTGTCGCATTGATGCGTAAATTATCATACTATGTTATTCGACCATGCGTTGGAAGTAATTGTGATCAGTTGAATAGAATTTAAAATATTTACGGGGGGGGGGAGGGGGGGGGAGAAATGCCCCCTTGGACAGATCCCAAAAAGCTCAGGCCAGATAGGGTTAACCCAGAATATATTTTAAGTGTTAATGACTGGTATATTTTCGACCTGAATTTGTCAAAATTATCATAAATGTAAGCTTATTAGTCCTGTATTGTGATATTTGATCCATGCATATTATCATATTTACATCAGTTATCAATACATGAAAAATCCGCTCCGTTTTATAAACAAGAGAGGGATCATGAGAACGAACCGGAGATCATGCGGTGATCCACGTGCTGTGCACCTGTCGCCGCCACTGAGACATTACAGCATTATCCGACGATTAATGTGGAAAGGGCGCATTAAATGTGATTATTCGTAATGTATCAATTTGTGCAATCATATTATGTAATTGAGACGCCTTTGACTTGTGACATAGGGTATTTCGATTTACATTAGAAGTTATCGCATTTTAATAATCAGAACATAACTCAAGATAAAATTCAATGGTTATCTGATTATTATAAGTACATGCAAGCAGGTTTTTAAGCACAATATTCCATAATAATGGTGTTGTGTTATTCCATGCTTCATAATTTAAGATGTAATGCATTATAAATGGAAAATATCCTAAGTCTGAAGTCGGAAGTCGGAAGTCAGAAGTCAGAAGTCGGAAGTCAGAAGTCAGAAGAGTCAGAAGTCGGAAGTCAGAAGTCCCTTCTCGGCTTTCGTAGAAATGTCAGTGCAAGGGAACGAAAACGAGACCACGATCACGTGAAATTTTTACCTGGGTGGAAACCTTCTCACACAGGTGAAAATCTTCTCACCAAGGTGAAAACACGTTTTCACCCGGGTGAGAAGGTTTTCACCCAGGTGGAAACGTTTCCACCCGGGTGAAAACTGAAGGAATCAACCTAAAACAAAAAAATGAAACCTAACACACACAAAAAATGAAACCTAGAAGTAAAAAAAAAAATACTCAAAACTAAAAAAAATATAGCATGTCGTCTATATATATGGACCACCGTAAAGCGGTGACGGGCTGACCTCTCTCCATGCATTCGCAAGTTTAATATGACACTGGCCACTGTTGACCGGCAACCAAGTCGAGTCGTTGGATTGTATCGCACACCCTAGTTTGAGAGCGGGAATCAGTCAATGGTCACTGTTATCGTGAAACTGGAACCACACTGCTTTACGCGAGCACAACGTGCATGCTCACAGCATACTTCCGCCTGCCATATCCGCCTGCCATATCCGGTACGCGTCTTTGTCAAATACGCCGTATCAAATACGCCGTATTCAGTCGTTCTATATATATATCCGCTTACACTATATACGTTCAATCGGTTTATATGTTTAGCAAATGTAGAGTGTATATAATTACACCACTCTTCATATATATATAAAACTACTTTAGTATGCATTTTACTCCTATATAAATAATATTTCATATACATTGCCACAAATGTTACAATATGTGATAAAACCATC
>JAVTVY010017341.1:0-62567 GCA_036873755.1 Hanleya hanleyi | reverse complement strand
CTTTCTTGCATTTTCGCGTTGATTGTTTTTGTTGCGTTTACGCGTTGTCAGGTTTCCGGGTTGTCATTTTTTTCGTGTTTTCGACATACCGCGTTTTCGTCAGGTTTTCGTGCTATTATATCGATGCGCAAATGCGAAAACACAAAATGGCCGCATCCGGGTTCCCTACCGGCTTCTTTCCGAGATAAGATACTTTTATCCCATGCAGATAAAACTCTTTTTTTTTGTGAATTGAAACTTCGGTAATACATATAGTTTCCTAACGGGAGAAGGAACATTATTTACTGGGACATGCATTCTTCATTTCACACCCATCAGCGAGGAGTGATCACGGAACATTGACCAGAGACGCACATGTGCGGGGTAACGTTTTTTCTTTATCCAAAGTCCACAGCATCAGTATATTCCAGTACTCATGTCCAAAACATATGTGTGTGCTGGCATGGCTGAGCTCAAACAATCACTCCAGTTATACCTGAATAACCACTTTTGCTTTATCACTGACATAATACCAGTAACGTCATTATGGCATAGATCTGTGTTCCCCGATTTGCTAACATAAGTGTCTCTTGGTTACATTTCGAAAAACCATAGGGCAGGGATGGTCAATGTGGGAGGCCGAGTTTCTTGCACATGTCATTATATTTACGTTACTTCGATCCAAAGCCTATCCCGTTGTTTTAGGTATATTTACTCACAATATTATCTACCAATATTATTATTATCATTATTATGCATTTGTTATAGGGATGAGGGTTGATGAATTTGTGCAAACTAGAGAAAATTGGAAGACAAATTATGGCATATTCTATTTTCGAAAAATCATAGAATTATGGTTCTTTTCTAATTTTATTAAAATTGTGTTTTAATGAAATTTCGCTACGGGAAGGTATATTCCTGAGAATTGGCCCATGGTCTACACGGAAAAGAGGACCTGCATAATTAGTTCTCATATGATATATTATATTTATCGGTATGTCATGTCGCATGTACATATAGTACACATTTAACATTTTCATTAAGATAGCGAGTACACATTTATTATGAAGTCTTACCTGTATCTCTTGTTATCTATTTTTCAGGCACCTGGACACTGTACACTTTGGAACTCGAACTCAAAACTTCATCCCGCCGGTGTTGATCCTGCCGCAGGTGTTCTGTCACGAGTGTTCACTCACGGATGTCTCCAGTACTCTGTTGTTGATTGAAGCTGCATGTAGTTGTGGTTTTACTTTGATGTCTCCTTCCAGTGGACGCATTACGCAAACACCATTGTCTACATTACACCGACGATGGTCAAAGTTCAAGCGCGCATTTCAATGGTGGGTGGCCTGTACCAAAATCATTGCATAGCCACGAAACGAGCCGACATCCAGTTAAACCGCCAAAAATGGAGAGGCCCTGTGAGGCGCACGCTTCTGATTGGCTAAGATATCCAGTGAACTGACTCCTGTAACCTTTGCTTTGAAAAGAGCAAACTGAACCACTTGACTGGCTGACAGATTATACCACGTCATCAATAGATTAGTACGTTCGGCAAATTCGTAGGCTCTCGATCGTAGAAGAGAAAGGGTGATGGAAGGGCCTGGAAGCGAGAGTGAGTGGACGTAAATATGGAGGTGAAGTGACATGGTACTGGATACAATGGCAAAAGTAGACCTGCAGCTGGAGCAGCTGGAGAGCAATAGCCACTGGCAACAATTTATGAATTCCATGCACAAATAAAGCCGAATAGCTTATTCACATTGATCTCACGGTGAAATATATTGCATCTTGGCTTATTTGAGAGAAATCGGTTTGTTGCATAAGTTTTAATGTGTGTATGTTTTAATGCGTTGGGTTACTAAGTTATTGGCTTGAGTACTTAGAATTTTGTTTGATCGTCGCTATATAGCTAAAATATTGCTGAACGCGACATTAAACCTTGATTCTCTCTCTCTCTCTCTTTCTCTTCCCTACTATCGGTAAATCCTCGAGTAAAGTATGATCGATATGTTGTTGTTTTTTTCAATTCATGGGAAATGTAGCTCTTCTTGAAGACCGTAATATATAAATCTTACAAAACAAATCGTATTATTTCAAACCAAGGATATCTGCTAGATGAACTTATGCGATATAGTAAGTCAGTTGGGAGAGATTTCTAAACAATAACACACTATTGAATTACTGGAATATGTGTAGAATCTCAATTTGGGAATAATTTCCCGATTAGTTTTATTTAGGCCAGTATGCATTTACCCATTCGAGATATAACCGCACTGCGGTGGTCTAATGGTTAGAGCGTCGGCCTCGTAAGCGGTAGGTACTGGGTTCGATCCCAGGCCGGGTCATACCTAAGACTTGAAAAATGGAACTTATTGCTCCCTCGCTTACGCTCAGCATTAAGAGGATAGAACAAGGACTGGTTCGCTCGGTGTCAGTATAATGTGACTGAGTGGGGTGTCATGTCTGCATACGGCATCATATTTCGGTGGGACAGCACTATAAAATGGCAGCATTAGATCTGCTCTGTTACAAGTAGGTACCCCTGCCCCTGCCCCTCCCCTCCCTTCCCCGTCGTGATATAGCTGAATAAATGTTGAAAGCGACGTTAAACCCTATTCACTCACTCACTCACTCACTCACTCGCCCCAGCCTATCCCGCGCAACACCTATGCGACCCGCTGTGCAGTGAGTAAAGTGGAGGAGGAGGAGGAGGAGGAGTAAAGTGGAGGAGGAGTAGGACACGCCACAGATTATACTAGGGAGATGAGCGTTATGTATGTGTGGAACTGGCTACCATCAGTATGCCAATTTGGTTTCATATATGTATCTAGCGCCAATTGGACTACATTTTTCTAAACAGTTTTGATGTAGAATTGTGACGTTTATTACAATAAATTGAACATAAATATAAATGAAAGCAATTACAACACATATAAGGGAAGTGGGAAGAGGTGCCGACATACTGACTGCGTCACATGACTTCACAGAAGTCACAACATTTGGAAATGGAGCATAAAACTGAACTGAAAGAATTCGAGTTAATTAATTAATTGTGTACCATTCTAAGTAGTTATCTGTAAACATTTTGAGATTATATTGGGCAGTTGTGCAACTGCAACTTAACAGTGAATTTTCCATGCAATTTTTTTATTCTTTTGGTAGTTCCAGGCATGGTTTCACGTTTCAACGTTTTAGAGGCGTTGGTTATACCATAATAAATATGTCTATTGCCCCATTCGTAAAACATTCCACAGCTATTATCTCGCTTGGGTCAGGATTGACGCAGTATTGCTCTGCCTAAAATGGTAACACGCAAGCGGTTTGCAGTGTAGCTATCATTGAACTTTTACTGGTATGAGGTATTAGCTGCCAACATGTCTTGTCTGGGCTATTATTTTTCCATGAGCACAGAAGCCACCAGGTATAAAAGCAAAGACCTACAAACAATTGAATCAGTATTGGAGAGCGATGTCATATGAAGCTAACTGCAATATGCCAGCACCGTGCAAATTGACGCTAATGGGATGATGTGTATGTATGCAATCTGCCATTGGAAGCATACAACATGTAGCCTGTCAAACAAGGCAACTACAAGCATAGACCAATTGCAACAGCTTTGTACATATCATTATTGGCAATCGTGTGGTGTGCGATTACGGACTTAGCAAATGCTTCGGGTAAACACGCAGAAGAGGAAAGACAAAATTTAAGACTTTGGGACACGCCATTCACGAATGATCGTAATCGGGGTCCCTGCTTGTACTATATAGTTCGCAGAATAAATTGTTGGCTATTGATGTCATATTATATCGTAAGAGGCAGTTCGACGGAACATGAAAAGTTTTAGTAAAAAATGATGAAATATCAGAAAATAATCCTATGTCTTCGATTCATTCCTAAGGCACATTGATTGCAAATGACAGGCAATCACACTAAATGCAACTAATGCAAAAAATAAGTTTATTTAACGAGATTTATGGGAAATAGAAAACAAATAAATAAACTGTATTACTGAGAAAATTGGGGTTTTTTCATGGGATAACTTGGCAAGTGCTTTTTAAAGCATCGACGTGATCACAAACCATTTTAAGAAATGTATATTTTTTACAATTTTTCTTGTCCATTGTGACACGTTGCGGGAATTGGATTGCCTGCTAGCTGTTAAGAAATTTAACCACTTCATTTTTAGTTTACTTCGAGGAACATAAGTCATCAATTCATGGGTTAGCTTCATGTCGTCCAGCCGATTGTTGTTCAGAAACATGAGACACAATAAATTCCCTAGTACTAGACACACAACTGGGCATATACCACTATAGCATAGAGGATTTCTGGCACTACTTTTCGTAGCTTTTGTCTTCATTGAGAACTGTTGTTCGCTTCTCTCTTCCCAACAGACTGGGTTGTGCTTTATATAGTTTAGAACTGAACAGGTTATTGACGTGAACAAATTATTTTGTTTGCTGAATGGTAAATCTGATGCCTACATTGTAAGACTTGGCCACGGTGAATCCAAGACTTTGGCTAAAATTAAATGTAACATTAAAAGGGTGGTGGAAAACTATGCCGGAATACTGACAATAATTCAACCCCACTGACAAATTTACTGACTGCCTATTTCTAAAACCATCACACGAACCAAAAGTGATCCCTGTCATGATTTGTTTTCTCGCCACGCTTTCATTGTGACTGTTAATATGAACATATTGAATGGCATGACCACATGGCCCCTTGAATAGGCTGGTGCAGAACTGGATGCGAATATCTCAGATAGATGATGTAATAGCCCTGGAAGTCATCTGATGGAAAATGATGAACTATGTGACCGCCATGTAGAACGAAAAAGGCCCAAACGAGTGAGTATTTATGGAATACAAGTTCTTATCCAGAACAAATACCTGTGAGAACTGACGCCGACATAGCATTTTATTCTCCACCATGTATATGTCACAAAACTACAGTCATAATGATTTGTACAGAGGGCAAGGGAGGCGAAACGTCCACCAGCAGAATCTCACCATGTCAGGCCATATTTCAGACGTTAAAAATGTTTTCATACAAAATACAGAAAATAGTAGTACACAACTTGATACCGACTACACATATCTGTACAGCGGCATAATATTAATATGTCGGTGTGTCTTATGTATAATGCATGTTTTTCCTCTTAATCAAGCGACTAGAATTGTGTTTTCAGTGGTTAAAGAAATACTAAACATAATGACTTCATAGGTTTCTCAAACACCCTTGGAAAAATAAATTCCAAGATAGTTGGAATATCGCAATAAAGATTTTCAGCAAGAAGAAGACCTCATCTGACTACGATATCAAAACATAAAATCACTCACTAGTGACTCAGTCGTGGATATTCGAATGTCTCTGGATGGATAGAGGAAAAATAGGAATCACACTAATGTATCCACGCCAGTATTTGGGTCACATTGCACCTTCTGACATTACGCTACGTTTCCACGTTCCAGCCAATTTGAATTATCACATCGAGAAAAACTACAAGCGAGATTAATTATACTACAGTTTTTCCTGTTCCCAAAAACCAAGATTTGGTAAATCGCTTTACATATAGCTGATATATCATCAGCGTATTTTGCCCCAATAAAGCAATTTTGTCGAGTTAGCTCAGCAGTGGTTTCTGTTTACATAAATCACTACGGAGATTCCATAAAGTTGGCTTAATGACAATTATTTTTTCCTCCCATGGATCTAGTTTCAATAGATGTCGATTTCCTACAAACAAACCTTCACTGGCATTGTTGAAATACAACCGGGCATAGTCGGGCAAAATACATGTTTGCAGAACCACGAGATGGCCCGAATTGATATGTATGCTGTTTGTTTATTAGGTTATTCGTATCATCACGGGTGCGGCTCATCGAGTAATACCACTCAAGTGCAAAAAAAATCATCACTCTGGTGTTCTCATTCTCGATATAGGGTCAGGATCGACTTGCACATCACCTTCATTTCCACTTTCCAGGAATGGTGTACGGGGTTTAATTTATTAGGCCCAGAAGGCTAATGAACGTTGAAAGGTTATGTGACAATACACGAGGGCTGTGCTAAAAAATATCATGACAAGGAGAAATATTACCTCGTAAATAGTTTTGCGAAACTAATAAACTATCTGCACATTAATTAGATATATTTAGCCGCGAAGTTAGCTCAGTCATGTTGTGCAGTTGACTGATTCGTAGCCAGAGCATAAGTAAATGCATGCATTGGGAGCAAACGGTCTGGGCCATTCTGTCATGGACATCTACGATTTGGGTGACCCAGGGAAGGATAATTCAGTTCAGTGCAAATCTTATCGTTTTAAGACTAGGAGAGTTCAGATGCAATACTAACTGTGATTGCTTGTCGCCTTCCTCAATACTAACTGTGATTGCTTGTCGCCCACCTCACAGTCGTAATAACCTCGATAGTGAAATGTAAATATCAGATTCAAGTTCTATTAAAATTTATCTTTATTCAATGTCATCTGTTTGAGAAGTACAGATCTTCCTTCCAGCTACCAGTACTAATAAAGCTTCTCGGGTGGAATTTCACTCGGAATTTCCATTTACCGCACTCAATTCATTTGGTTGAAGATTATTACCCCGTGTGTTCGGCATGCAGATGTAAATAATGGCTCGACAAAACAGTCTTATTTAGAACTCAATTGTAATAGTATAAGGATTTAGGATCGATACGGTATTAGCTGAAACACGATAACATTTATGGTTATCCAAGGCATTTAGATAAATTATTGCGCCAGATCCGATATCCAGTAGCCAGCCCTCCTTCGTATCGATACGGTATTAGCTGAAACACGATAACATTTATGGTTATCCAAGGCATTTAGATAAATTATTGCGCCAGATCCGATATCCAGTAGCCAGCCCTCCTTCGTAAGAAATCTCTATGTCCATAACCGAAAGGTCATCATCACAAGAAATTGATAGTACCATGGTCCATCAATTAGAAACATATAAACACGTGCTACACTCATATGCTTCGTGGTTGAACGCAGCATAAACACCGACGTGGGGTTTAATTTGAGCACAAGATTCAGCTTAACGTCTTCAGGTTTTAAATATCTTGGCGGTTAGGTTTTGAACATATGCGATCAGGTTTAAGACACCTATGTCTTAATAAACTGATCGGCTATGTTTTTAACCTAAAGGCCCATGTGCTGAATAGCTAAACACATTTAAGATGAAACATGTGCACAAACTTAAACTCACTTTTGTGTTATAATCTTAAACATGCGATTTAGAGTGCGGTTGCTTGCACATGAAACCTGTCAACAATTTCAAGAATACCGACAAGTTATCACGATGTTCCCATCATCGCCCAGAGGAAGCAAGCTAATTCCCCGATGTTATTTGCCTCTGATATATCTACACAAGCTCTGAAGTCATTATAGTAAAATTAATCTCATACCAAACAACTGAGCTCGGTGATTCCGTTAACTTGCAGTTGACCGTGTTTGAGTAGCCCACACGGGTAAACTGCTTAACCGCTTAATGCCATCAATTCAACGAAACAAGAAACTTAATACCCTGGTGCTTGCTTATCAAATTCAGCAAACATTCTCTGATCAACCTGGGGGGAAATACCGACCAAGTACGACTGCTGTTCGTCTTTTACGTTTAGTTTTCCTCGGTATACAGGATCACAGGATCAAGTTGGCATAGGATTTCTGCCATTCGGGATTCGGGATTAATTCATTAGCAGCAAGGGTAATGAATGTTTTCAGATAAAAAAAACACATTGCCACTAGAACAAAATTGTGTGCTCAAGAAAACATTCATGCTGTGTGCAATAGGCTTCACTGTGTTCAGTGGCTTGAGAAAGTGAGAAGGAGAATTAACTGTACCTGCAATGTAGCCATGTAAAACAGCTGTGTAAAATTCTGGGCTGTCTGAATAGGCTGCATTATAATACAGGTCGAAGTTCTATATCAAAGTTCTATTAATAGCGATCCAGCCTCGTCAAATAATGTGCATGCATTTTATTTTCACCTGAGGTAGACTTGCACAGCTATAATTTTACTTCGAATCTCCATCTACTAAAACCAGGGTAATTGGCTAAATCTTATCAGTTAGTTTGTTAGCCAGGCTTCCGCTCCATGGTCAGTACGAAATTGGTAAAAAGCAAGATTGCTGACATGTTATACGAAATGGTCTCCACATCCCATACTCTTTATGCTAAATTGTGTACGGGGGTATAGCTGATATTTCATACAGTTTACTGTTTTCGGAAATTGTCGAATTTAAAAGCTTGAATCCCTACTATATCAACCCTGTTTGAAAACGTCGAAGGCTTTGACCTGCTGGGTTCATCTTACGATCGTTTGTATAGAGCAATAATACAGTTCTAGGCGATATTTCCATTGTAACGCCAATAACGTCACACAACTAAAATGTCATGCCTTTGTTGAAGTCATGATGATGTGGTCATACACAATTGTTGCGCAGACGTTCGCACCAACCGACATTGTTATGACGTGACCGTAATCAGACTGTGACAGAGGATACAGCTTCAATGTGTTTTTCATTTATTGTGTTGAACATTCAATTTGATATTGATATTTTTTGCAGAAATGCCTACCTCTTGCATATTGCTCAAATCTCAGCATGTTTTTGGCGAAAAGTGTGCAGCGGGTATTTGGTATATTTGTCTTGCTTCTTGAGCTAGCAATTTGCAACTTCCCACAATATATCTGGGGGTCAATCTCCACAAAACAAATTGTCAAAAATACTTCCGAGATGACCGCTTTGATGACCTTACAGTGACTTCATATTCTGAAAATGCATGTTTTGTGAACTTTAAACGCAGAAGAGCAAATAAGTTGAAGAAATAATACGAACACTTCACTATTCTGGTACCCCGACATGGCCGCTATTTGAATTCACCGATGATCATTTAGACGGAGAGGATATGCACATACGCTCAAATTTACTCTGATATGTTAGTCTGTGTGGTCATCGAGTATCAGATCTCTATTATGTTGTCGCTTCGGATATTTTGTAGTAGGTTTGGTAGGAGAGGAGCATAAGTCCCCCAAGGCCTGGTAAGGCAAATCGTGATGTGAGATATCAGCTGGAACTATTTGGTACTTAACCAAATTTCGGGTGATTTTCTTCATCTGATCCATATGCAGTTGAGCTTTAAATAATGCTTTCGACATCGTGCTATAATCCTAGACACTATCATCAATCTATATCCTGTTGAAACCGATATCGTAACATCCATATCGAATCCAACACGTTGAGTGAGATCTTACTCCGTGTTCATATTTTTTGAACAATATTTTGTCTCAAGAGAGTTTCTCATTTAAAAACGCCCGTGTTAGTGAAATAATACGCCTTCTTAGGTGTTTGAGTTATACAGCTCGTTCCGCGTAAATGCTTCGAGTTATTTTCTAGATTCAGACCCTGAGCTAAGAACATTCGATCTGACTTCTTTTCACGGAGTCGATGCCCAAAGTCAGCGATGGACGAATCATACCGTACTTATCTCAATTAAAAGCAACATATAGTGGTGGTGGAAAGTTGCCGAGTTACTAACAAGATGTCATTTGACCCCACAAGCCATTATTGTGACTGCATATCAAAAAACATCACCATAGCATAATTGATCTCTTTGCTGAATTTTGTACCACAGTCAGGCTTCTGTTGCATATGTCCATACGGACATCTTGAATGGACCACACAGCCCCTAGTACCGGCTTGGGCGGTACTAGAAACAAATATTCAAGGGCAATGATGAAATAGCCCTATCAAGTCATCTGATGGAATGTGATGAGCTATGTGATCATTTGATAGACGAAACGGCCCGAACGGAGACAATATTAGTAAAGTGCAAGTTCTTATTCAAACAACAAGTCTGTGAGGTGCGTCGTCGACCAAGCGCTTCATTTTTCATCGTGTTAACGACAGTCACAAACTACAACCACTAATGATTTGTACAAAAAGCAAGCCTCGCGGACGTCCAACAACAGAATCTCACCATATACAAAAAGTAATTAAACGAAAAATAGGAATCCACATCGGGCCAAATCTTAGCCAACCTACGTAATATCCTTTGAAGAGATTGTCACTGTGATCGCTGCTTCGTGCATTCAGGAAAAAACCATTTCCTGTCGAAAGGATGAAAATATCATCGACTACGGTCCTGAGACACCTGCGGCAAATCTATAATCAGGGAACTGTGGATTCCTAATTGACATGGCGCCAGTAGCACTATTTCGTAATTTCCGCACTGTTACTTTCCGTTTACTGTATGTGTTGTATTGTGTAATACTACTCATTTGATGTGATACCCACCGGTAAACACGCTATAGTTGAATCATGCTTTCCCACAGACGTCTTTGAACAGGAATGAAAATTTACGACGCATTAAGATTCGTGTCTAGCAAGAGAAATCTAGAGTTATATATCCTTCCTTTCTACTTAATGGTAAGCACATAGGAACTATGCGGAACATTGACAGATGGAAGGTACATTCATCAAGGATAGTGCCCCTCTCTTTTTTTAATTTCCATTATAACAAGAAGGTCTGATACATACACATATGGCTATAACTGATACTATACACAACCACGGGGTACATATAACGACACATACATTAAACATGTAAACATACATAAATTAAATGTAAAAAAAAACCCATAAAATTTGTGCATCCTCGAAGTTCAAAATTGCATAGTTATCTTCATGCAAACATGTGGGCAGAGGAAGCAATATTTCACTGATTAAAATTGACTACAAAAAGCCCGAACTGCATTTATAGATTCCGATTTGATCTCATCATTGCTAAGCTCCGCATCTTTTTCCAATCTACTCATAATTAATACGACCGAGTGTATTCTCAAGATACGGGTAAATTATGAATTTTGTGATGTAGTTAGGGCGATTTACTGTTGATTTTTTTTTAATTAGGGAGTGATTATATGAGTTCTGTGAATTTTTATACCGCGTCAGGCCGAAATTAGGAAGATGTACGACGAAAACTCAACTTTTCATTCGCATCCTTATGGCCGCCATTTTCATGTGATATGTAATAGAATAATATGAGAGTTTCCAAACACAATAAATAACCTTATGGCCGCCATTTTAGCTAGGAGACGTGCGCAAATAGACTCAACATGACTTCAATGTCATAACCTATAAAGCTTTCAAGTTTTATCGTTTCGGAGATACCTGTAGCATTTAAAGCTTCCATACACACATACACCTCCCCAGGCCCAATAGAATTAATTAGTCCCACACATTTGGTAATACAATGGGCAGTGTTAAGCTAAGAGACCAAATGTATCTGTGACAAAACATGACAGAATGGTTTTTATACCTGGCAATCATATAAATCTGGCGTTGCATATGTACCTATAGATAGGATTCCCTGTTCCCATGTGTGAAGTGGACGAGATGATAGCCTCGACACTTCAGATTGTATTACCTAGTCAATATTCATCTACATGGTGGATACGATTTCTAGAATGACTAAAATCTGTCCAATACGTAACGATTTCGACGTCTCTTGAATCTATCGCGCAATCAGAACCATCCCTCTCAAAACAGCTCATCTTTTCAATTTGCATCCACTTTGAAGAAATGCTGTAATCAAAGCGTCTAATCAGTGCAATTAACTGTTTCAGTCGGTAACTCTTATATATTCCTTTAAGGAGATATCGATTCTGTCCGAGTCAATTTTATTCAAGGCTACATTTCTTCCTAAATTACTGTCTGAATACTTCAGGTCGGTGTTAATGTTGATACGCCGGATAACTTTGAGGTTTTTTTTTATTATACTCTAGGGTTGTTCAGTCCAACTTTCAATATAGGTATATCAAAAAACATTAGTCTGAAGCTATATGGTACCAAGAGCTGATTATCCGTTTTCTCCAAGGACCAAGCGCAACGTGTATAATTCCTTTCAATATACTGATTAACATGGGAGATATATGTCTGGTTGCAAACGGGAACCAGAGAGTATACGTCGGGTCATGTAGCTAATGTCGACGAATGGAGCTATTTAGTCAGATAGAATTGACACCAGTCAGAAATATAGCAGAATGTCAGGCTGTATAAACTGTCATAAGGATTGGGTCGAATTGGCCAGGTATTTTGGAGTAAAGACATGACGGACTCCGAACTATTAGATCTGATTCCATTTTGACCCAGATATTTTAGGTTGTTTTGACCCAACTAGTCTGTGTACGTCACGTCTATACCCAATCCTGCTGACAGTGATATATTCTTCTCTAAATGACGAAATATCAGTCAGAATAACAACCGAAGGTCAAAAATAATTATAATTTTGTTATCGTCCTCCAGACGGATGTTGTAATGGGCCTTCTGCCCGATATAAACACCTGAAGCGCGAGTTTTGGTGTGAATGGTTCTTTTCTTTGGAATATATTTTTTTATTCAGAAAAGAATAAACGATTAACGAAAACAAATGAGAATCCAGTGCTATTGTAACTCACGAATGTGTACTCATCCGATTACTTCACGTATTCATGGGAAATGGCATTTTCACCGACGAGTACAACATTAAACCGATGAACTCTATAATCGTAGTTCCTATTTCGCGGAACTATACGGTGCCAAAATATGAACAGCCGCCGTGTATACTGCCGCTGTGCCACGATTCGCTCGCGCTCCAAAAAAAAACATTGCTTCGCACTTGGCAACATACAGGCACGAAATGTGGGTAAATTCAATATATCCAGAGTGTATCAAAAATATTGTGTTTTTTTTATTTCTATTCAAAATATGCGTATTTCCTCCCCAAATATACCTAAACTGGGTCTATTGCAATTTATTTCCAATTTACCGATCTTTTGTGCAGAATAGAACAGACTCAATAATGGACCGAAAATGAGTTTTATGTTCATGTCGTCATTGTGATATTGTCACAGCAACCATTTGTACATTTTCTCGTAGAGCTTAATCGCTTGTGAACGTAGCCTTTGGAAGAATCCCTAGCTCTCAAGGAAAGAGGGAAAGGTTCCCCGTCTCAAACTGGACTGCCCAGAGAGGAGCCCCATCCTACCATTGTTGACGCTTCTATCCTGATAGCAAACCATTGTGGCAAAAGCCCACTTAATCTACTAGAATATATATTCTCGCGTATTTGCCGTGATCCTCCCTTTTTAATTGAAAAAAAACCAGAGGAAAATCGCGATTTGAGCAAACGCTCATTTCCCAACTTTCATGTGCATAAGTCCTGGACATGTGCATAAGAACAGAGGCCCTGGGGAACCTACAATCCATGTACTGGCACTGCAATAACGATCAGATGAATCAGTGCCACATGTCTGAATGGTACTCGAGATAAGAACAGAATGTGAATCATAGTTGTCTTACAATTTTCGATTCTCTGCTCCTAGCATTGATTTCTCAATTTCTTAGGAGGTCAGTATTAAAATATATTATACTTCGAATGGCTCTAATTTTTCAACAAGCCCACATATTGGCTTCCATGACTGTGCTATTTCCAAATGACCTGTCATCACAATGTCGGAATATCAAGAGTATTCGATATTTTAGAGTTAACGAATCCAATAGGATCAAGCAGAAATATGAATGCGACGTTAAACCCTAATTCTCTCTCTCTCTCAAGCAGAAATGAACTCTTTCATCGCTAGACTATGACATTCCAGGTTTCCAATTTGCTCTGTGATGTACAAGGAAATGGCATTAGTTACCTTTGAAACGAAATTATGACAACACTTGAAGACGAACGTTCCAGGAAAGCGGAAGTCTCAAGATCGTCCACCAGACGGGTGATCGAGGAAGCCATTCAGTCATACTTCCACGTCGTTTATGAAATAGTACTGTTTGTAGCCAAAGTTCACAAAGGAAATAAACGGAGCCGTGAAAAAATATTATACGAACGAGTGCATACAAATTACTAATTTTCAGAATTGTCAAGGAATCATAGAGACGATTGACTTCTCGGCGTCAACTGTGAACGTTCAAGATACATTTGTATCAGTTTAAACCTACCCGACCTGGGATTTTTGGGACGTTTCCAGACCTGGGGTGAGGGGTTCATTTTGCGGACTTAAATATTGTTCTTAATTCTTAAGCTAGGGGACTGAAACTTAACACACTATACCCTTCGGTGAAGCTCTACAAGGAAATGTCACCGTGACGACAGTTTCAAGAGCAAGCGTTTCTTGGTCGATTTTGCGGCCAGTTGCATTCTATTCTTTTAATTATCACGTTCATGTGGGCTTCTTTTCGTAAAAACCGCATTATCAAATAGAAAATACAAATCTGAAGTGAAATAAAACAGTTTTGTCCACTTTTCCTCTCAGAAAAGTAAGAATTTTAAGAGAAATTGCATTTTTTTTCTGTTACCCACATGGCCGCCGTGTTGAAATTGATTCATGGTGCTCCCCTTACAAAAAAATCTTATAGGATCCTATAAGATAAAATCGTATAGGATCCTATAAGATTTTGGCCCAAAATCCTATAAGATTTTTTAATAAGATCCTATAAGATTAAAATCCTATAAGATTGAAATCCTATAGGATTTTTTAATAGGATCCTAGAAATCAAGATCCTATAAGATTAAAATCCTATAAGATTGAAATCCTACAGGATTTTTTAATAGGATAAAAATCTTGTAGGATTTTTTAATAGGATCCTATACAATTTAGTTATGGAATGGATTCTTAGATATCTACATGATATAAAGTTTCTATAGGAATATTTGGATGAGTGATATAGGTCATCTTTTATAGTAACTCCACGAAATACAAAATGCCCCTGTGCTGTAAAATAGTAAATACATCAGAAAATGTATTAGCGTAAACATTGCTTGTTTTGGATGTAGCACAGCTATGTTAAAGATAATCTGGTAAATAACTAATGCATAGAAAGAAGAGCAAACAAATACATATAATAAATATTTCTTTATTATGTACATGTGCACTTTTGAGATATAAACGGAGGAACATATGAGGGCATCATAACCTCTCCATCAGTTTTCTGTACAATTTCTGCTCGCCATTGAGTTTCGATTTCATTGCTTCCCGAATGACTTTCACGGAACTTGGGAATTTCTTCAGGCAGTAGTCTGTAAGAGAATGAAATAATTTGCAGTTAGCCACTGAATATCAATATATTCAATCACAACATTTCAAATTATAAGCTATCAAAAACATGGTCATGGAACTTGGGATTAATTATCAGATGTTTGGAATATTTATGAAGAAAAGTTTTTACCTTGGATGGCTTGATATTTTCTTGGTCAATTGCAGGCTTAGCCTCTACCTCTCTTGTCGCATTGGGTTTCATCCCTGTCAAAGTATGGGAGGCCATTTCATTCCTCGTGAACAATGCACTCATTAGGTCCATGGTCATCTTTCTCGGATGAAATAAAAGATACAAAATGTGTACTGACAATTGGATTGATAATATTCAGTCAGAATGTTAATAGTCATAAATTCAGAATCATGTTGACAAAGGATCAAATCTCATTAAATTATTATTTACTAAGATTAATTACATTAAATGATTATTTACAAGTGATCGCTTGTTAACCATTAAAAGTCAGTGTCATTTAATATGCATTTTAATGGTTAGCAAACTTGCAAAAAATCTTAACAGTAAATGTAGATAAGCTAGGCGACTTTCAAAGACCTGTTTTCTGACTTCAGAGACTGGTTCTCCACTCTCAGCTCTTCAACTTCTTTCTATTGAGCCCTCAGGTCTGCTCGGTTTCTAGAATCCTACAAAGAAGAAGAATACCAAAATCAGTAGGGCCCATCATATTTTGTCCACATTGAGAGAAATTTGGATTAATATTATTAGAAATAGTTATCTAAAAGGGATCAGTAAAATAGATGAGACAATTAATGAGAAATCTTCTCAATGGTCAAAATAATTAATTATTTGATAATAGCCTAGGGATTTAGCTGAATAGTCATGATAGTTGAATTTATACTTACATCATCTGACTCGTCATAAACAGGTGCCACTGGAAGGTTTCCTTGTCGCTGCTTTTTTTAACTTCTGAAGGATGTTGTTTGGCTCATTCTTCCGGGCATCTCAAACTGTCTTCCAGTGGGACCTGCATATGGCGTATACATATCTCGCTTAGTAGCATTTGCTAGATCCTGTGTTAAATGTGATGATTTTAATCAACGTCACAAAACATTGTTGCAGAAACTTATAAACAGGGCTATTCCACCAAGCGCCTCCACTCAAAGTTTCTCAAATTTGGCGATACATATCGCATGCTGATAGCAAAATACGTAGCGTGCAAGATCTATGGCGCTACGTTTCGTAACATGTGTCTAATTCCGCTTAACCCGGGGCTAGGGGCCGTATGAGCCCATGTACTTCAAGATCCTCATGGTACTCATATGAACAGTCACAATCAAAGCGTGACTGAGGTACATCATTTTTAGATGACGACTCTATAACGAATATTATGGATTAAGAATACTGATCAGCGATACGGATTTGATATTTTTGGAACATCATGATGTCTTGCCGGCATCATTGAAAACTGTTGACCGCTTCTCTCTTGCAGGAAACAAGCCTATGTTTATGTATACTTTTTGTCTTTTTGAATTTGGTGCTAATACTGTTATATGGAAATGGAATAGGTCTTTGGATTATGGACGCGGATATTCTCTAATGGACGACGGCTGGATTATGAATGACGGACTAGACGCTTGTAATTGCTCATCTTCTTTGTAGGCTCTCTGATCTCCTGTGGGGAAAACAATTATTACCATATCATATCGCGATTTATTTCGAAAATAAATTCAACAATTTTCAAATCAATTCTGTACTAACTTTAAATATTGAAATAAGCAATGCGAAAATGCAATGTAATGCGTAACCAAACAACCTGGAAATTCTAATAAATGACATTTGACTTCGTTCAGATAATGTGTAAAACTGGGTGAAAGCATGTACAGTACACGATACCCCCCCCCCCCCCCACCATCACAATTGAAAAGTACATAAATGGGGTACAACATGTATTAAAGTTTAGGCAACAATACCAATTTACGTTTATATTGAGATGTAAGAGGAATACGATGGAGTGAACAATGGACGATACTAACCACAATTTGTCGCATCATATAGATCAGCCCTTAGCTCGACAAATTAAAGCATCCCAAGTTCGGGTTGTCCGGAATAGTACACCCCACTGGGACAGTACCACCCGGAAAGCTGTGTTGTAAGTGTATTTGTATTCCTTCGCCAGAGTCCACAGTGAAGCTGTGAACGTCATAATAAAAACATCATTGATAAACTGTTCATTATGGTGGGGTGAGGAGAGATGCAATTTGACAGGACAGGAAGCTCAGACTGTGAAACCGACAGTATGAAATAAAAGCCAGGACTTGAAAGAATCACAAATCAACTGTTATCAATTCATTCATATGTTATGCCAATTTTTTCATGTACATCTGAAATGGCTTGACTATTGAAGGTAGAAGGTATACCAGTACAGGAAATGACACAATGAGATTGTAAAAACACCCCCTTCTGGGTTTCTCACATTGAACTGTGCAAAGAGTCACCCAGCATGGTTAATCCCTTACACAATGGACCACTAAGACAAACTGGTCTATTCTTGTGAGGTTGACCGGTTATTTTAATTAACAAAATATACATGTCTGTTCAGCTATTGAAATATATGTTAGACAGCATTTTATATCTAAGGTTAATTACACTGGGCTTAATAAAAGTACATGCCTAACTATCCTACCCATAAGATTACGAGAAAATCAACCAACAAGCCCTTTCCTTCATAAATCAGTGAGATAAATAAATCTTTCCAAGGCAGTATAATATTTTGGTTGTTGTATAGTGTAATATACAAACCTGACAAAGTTACTTATATAACTAAAATATATTTTAAACTAGTCCAAAATATTCCAGACGTAACAAATGGAGACTTTAGAATGCTATTTTAGCCTACAAGTTGCAAAAGGTACTTACCATCAATCTGAGTCCGTTCCATCAGCCATATATAATCGGAAATATGACTTTTACTGTCCTCAAATCAGTCAGCTAAATAACTGCAAAAAAATCTTTGTTGTCTCTGTGCAGCGCCACCTAGTGTGAACAAGCAGAGTTATCTCCCCTCCATTTGGAGTAGAGAGATTTTGTAAATACCATTTAGATTGGGAAACCATTTGAACTGATCAGAAGTTTATTCATTCATGAGAATGTTCAAGTAGTTGCATGATAACAAAACATATTTCATAATGAAATGATGACAATCAAGGTTTAAGGGATGTCTGCCGGTGATTTTTTCTTTGGCAGCAGTTTTTGCCAGTTAGATTAAGCGATTAAGAGAATTTTGTGCAGCAACATTCATCCAATTTGATAAATTTTGAAAGACATTGTGATTGTCTCCAAACAGTTAGAATATAGGAAAAAGTTAAATACTATTTATGTAATTTTTTTGTGAATAGGATTCAAAACCTGGGCTATTCCCTTTGTTTTCTAGGTTATCAAATGGAGCATGGGTCCGTCTTTTTAACAGTGTCAACAGCTAAACAATGCACACCGACCTATATTCCTCATATTACACAATTATGAATGCAGCAACACACATTATTCGAAAAGTTAATTACGGACATCCTTAATTCAATTTTAAATGAAACTTTAATTCAAAACAATCAAATATTCAAAACTTCATACATTTATTCCAATTTTAATAAATTTCAGATGAAGATTATTAGTGAATTCAATTTGAGTTAGAATATTTAAATTTAGTTTTCAGTGACCTTGCATTTGTTTGGATATTGAACTATGATGGATGGCAATTAGGTTTTTTGTCAATTTTTATTAGCATTTCCTAAATGACATTTCAAAATACTTCACAGTCAAATATCAGCATAACGATAGAATATTCACACAATATGAAAATAAAATTAATCCTTCAATTCAATTGTAATATAGTATAGCTATTGAAAATATTAATCATGAGTTTGTATTAAATTCAAGTTAAAGTTTAAGATGAATTTCATATGAAACTACCAAAATTGATATTTGATGCCTCATGAGCAGCAGATTGGAGATTTGTGGTACAAAATCTCTCTCTCCAACTATGAGCAGCCAAATATGGAGAACATTACATGGGTGTTGTGAACTGATATTGAATCGTATATGATCATATAAAAGTGGTGGGCAAAATAATGTCTGGGTGAAATTACATTCAAGTACTTCAGTGAAACGCACTTAACTTGTGTGAAATCATTCACTGAAATACTTGAGCGGGATCAATTTCCACTCTTCTTAATATCATTAATAAATTGATCCTATGGAGTGTCATATTAAATCCAATAGGATTATTATATTTCTATCCTATTAAATCCAATAGGATTTTTAGAATCTTATAGGATTTTTTTTAGAATCTTATAAGACTTTTCAGAATCTTATAGGATTTTTTTTAATCTTATAGGATTTCTTAAAATCTTATAAGATTTTCTCAGAATCTTATAGGATTTTTCAGAATCTTATAGGATTTTTAAGAATCTTATAAGATTTCGAATAATCTGATAGGATTTTTCAGAATCTTATAGGATCCTATAAGATTTTTTTGTAAGGGTCATGATCCTGTGCTGGAGAAGTTACGCAAATAGGCCGAAAATTACCCCCAAAATGATACACTATAAAATCGCGGAGTGTCAGCTCTCAAATGTTTGCCGTTCCTGAGATAGAGGGGTGCTATGATGGTCCCGCAGGCCTGGTGAGATTAATATGTATCTGTATCATGAATTAAGCGCGCAAAAGACTAGAGCTGTGTAGTAAATGTGACGATCTCCACAAAGCATACAGACAAGAGCTGTGTAGTAAATGTGACGATCTCCACAAGCATACAGACAATAGATGTGTAGTAAATGTGACGATCTGCACAAAGCATACAGACAAGAGCTGTAGAGTAAATGCGACGGTCTCCACAAAGCATACAACAGAAGTCGATATGTTTCAAGAATCTGAAAGATAAGTTTTAGCGCATTGACAGTATAAATCATGTATCAACGTCTGGGAATGACTTTTACAAAGTTATGAATCTATGATACCGGTTGTTGGAAAATCGTCAAGTTTTTTGTCAAGTTTTATTAAAGCTTTGTGTTCTTTTATTCGTATCTCGAGTGGTCGTGACTTTTCTCCTGCGTCCGTCTTCTGTAGCATCCGCCATGCTAATGCAGCGAAATTGTCAATTTCATTTTTATCATGAAATTTTACGGTTTGGGATTTCTGCTTTAATTTAATAAAAAGAGTTTTAAACAGGAAGATATTATATTTTGCTACGAAACGCAAGGGGGTTAGCAGATAAAGTGCGACATTTACGGTCGCCAAGTTTTCGTAAGTATGACGTCATAAGTATGACATGCCGATCGACGAGCAAGCCAGCGATATGCGTAGCATATGGCGAAGGCCAATCTCCATAGACTTAATTCACATTGTTGTTGAGTTAATACTCTCGATATCCATCACTGTCTTCGTATGGTAACGTGCCAGGAATGAAAGAAAGAATTCAGTCGGCCACGTGTCCGTGCATGATCACTTAAAATGATTTATTTACCTTAATTCGTGGGCAGTACCGTAGTTGGACGAATGCATGCAGTTACTATCTGATTCACATATCACATAGGAGGGAACGGGGTTTTCGTGGATTTATCAGTTAATATAACACATCAGCTGTCGAAACTCACAATATATTCCAAACTCTGTCTATGCAATTATTTGTCATCAAAAATATTCCCCTGGCATTAGAAATTATTTAAAAAAAGCTCCAAAGTTTGTATCGTCTGAGTAACTGCATGTTGAATACACGATCATGCCGGCAACCGGGTAGGTGAAAAGATTAGTGAGCACAGACATTTCTCTAGGCCATGCACCAACATAATTTCAGAAATACTACGTAAAATATTTAATTGGAGTTTACATACCGAGAAAACTAACATTTCAAACATTTCAACTAAAGAAGATTCAAACAACAACAAAACTCAACAAACTGGACAAAGACAACATTGAAAAACGAGTCTCTCGGGAGTATCTGAAATAAAAAATAAACATGAAATTAGTTCAACATTATTCTGAAAAAAATACATCATGCTAAAAAATTGTCTAATGTGATAATAAACCAGAAGGGTGCAAGATAATTTTACCGATAGCACAGACACATGTATAAGACAAAATATAAATTCTGATAAAAAAATATTATTCAACAATTTTGAATGGCTTTTTCTTTTCTCATACCGCACAAACTTCTGAACAGTTTACATTTGCTTTCATAACCGATCATATTGTGGAATGCAAATAGAATATAGATCTAGAGTGAATGGAAGAAATTCTTAATAAAGCCTTCACTTTTTGCACAAGATAACTGGAATGTGAAATTCAAGACCGAAGACTTGTTTTTGCTTTTGGCACGCGGACCTCAGAGAGAGCACTTCAGACGGGCCGCTTCAGACGTCGTGATAGATTTCATTCCAATTTAGAGCATATAATATTATGTTTTTAGATCTAATTTAAAGTTGATTGTAAAGATGAAAACATATATCTCTGAGAATCTTGGGATAATGAAGATCGATCTTCGTTATTTTCTTGAAGTTGGAAATCCTTCCGTGTAATGATAAGTGATACACCGTACAGCCATATATGCATTCATGCAGGCAAACAAAATGCGGACACTGGCAGATAAATATCGTACAAAACACATATATATAGACTCCAGGTTCTAGGTAATTAATTTGACCAGATAAAAATAATACTGGAACTGCTCAGTGGAATTTGAAGTCATTTCTATGGCAATGAATTCAATTTAGCCTGGTTCCACACGGTAGGCTTTGCTCGGTCGCGGATGCGGGGCTTTTTGTATCTTCATTAGGTCCATACAAATTGTCTGTATTCATTCACAGGTATGTCCAATAATAAACCCTTGTCATACTTAATTTCCCGATGAACATTAAATTCAAAAATTTTATTAAACAAACCAGTATATTGGCCTCGAGGACGGGCTTGCCTCCCTCCAACACTGTCCGCCATGCAGAGCCCAGACTCAAGCTGACGATCTGTCATACTTATGACGTCATCATATTTGTAAACAAAGCCAATGAAAACGGTCGCACTTTTAAGAGCACAATTGCACGCCCTTTTCCTTTTGAAATAACTTCTCCTTGTCCGATTTTCCTCATGGATATAGCAAATTAATCATGAAAGAAAAGAGAATCACATTATTTAATAAAAATTTCGCTGCATTAGCACTTTAAGATTTTGCGATATTATTGAAGATCCCACGTGTGAATCTAAGAGGAGTTAACAAACTCACATTCTATAGCTTTCAGCCAATATAAAACATTATTTTCTCGACAGGTCTAGTCCCTCGTATTGGTCGGTTTCCATCTTTAATGGCGCTACCTCACGCCTAAAGTTGGTTAGCACACGTATGTAACATTTGGGTAAAAGCATAACTAAGTGAGGTTCTTACATTTTCCGTGGAATGGTTGCATAACAAGTTACAGCTCAATGCCACTAGCTTGAGTTGGGACCGAGTCTAGCTTTCTTTATCTTGGCGCTGTTATCTGCTCACCAGCCTTCGATAGTGCAGTCAGTGACAAGTCTCGGGAGGGACCAACCCGTTAAGGGCTCACGTCCAAATAATCGAGGCACTTTCTCGATGCCTTCTATATGTCCGTGTTCTATTGCCGTTAAATTGGCCGTTTCTCAGCTTCTCAAGCGATTAGATTTGTGCGGGAACCATATTTTGGGGGTGCTCGTCGTATACGAATATCGCATCCCAAAATAGAATCCCGGCCACGATTTTTTAAAGATGCCTGCCATGTTATGCACCGTTTATTCGATATATCCATGATCTGAAGTTTCCTTAATCCAACTGACGAAAAGATTTTTTTTTTGTCTATATAAAGTATAAATATAAAATTGAATGATCTCTCACATCGACAATTATTGTTCCATAAAATTAAGTTTAAAACGACACCTGGATCGTTTCAACCGAAAAATTGAAAATGAAGTGTTTGACCGGTGTAATTTCGTAGGCGTGTATTTTTTTATTTTTATTTTGTATCATTCATTGCAGATTTCATTTTGCTGGGAATTACTCTCTTGTGATACAGTTCAAGTAAGGATATTATATCAACAAAGTTTATTTCTGATAAATTACAAGCGTCTAGTCCGTCATTCATAATTCAGCCGTCGTCCATTAGAGAATATCCGCGTCCATAATCCAAAGACCTATTCCATATTCCATATAACAGTATTAGCACCAAATTCAAAAAGACAATCATAGTATACATAAACATAGGCTTGTTTCCTGCAAGAGAGAAGCGGTCAACAGTTTTCAATCATGCCGGCAAGACTGGTAGAGGCTTGCCTGGTAGAGGTTAGCGGAAATATTGACAGTCGGAACTAGAGGTGTTTATAATTCACACCACAGTCGGTCTGTGAAAACCATCGAATTGAAACAACAGCGAACAGATAGGGGATTAAATACTTTGAAAGAAAAACTGGAGAAAAACAATTTTGGCAGGTATTGATAAGATACTCACGTTCTATTATTTATTGCTAGTTTCATGTGTCTAACAAATTAACCAAATGATGAAAGTAATTAACGCCCAATTCAGAGTGCAATCAGGGTTTAGATCAACGGTCGTGTGCATTTTACTATCAACAATACCGCATTTTGTCTGCGTGAAAAGCTGATAGAGAATGCCCAAACACTTCGATCACGCGTTTATGTTTATATTTTCCGGTTTCCAATGAATTACAAGCCGCGCCTGTGATCTTCAAGGCCACTGTATTTTTGAATACCGGGGAAATCTTCAACGAAACATGGTAGAATTTTCAAGTCAAGGTCCCATCAAATAAGTATTGTTAATAAAAATCTTCCGTTCTGTAATACTTTCAGAAGAACATGTAGAATTTATCCTAGACTTGTAGAATTTATTTCAATGCGCACTTCCTGGAGGCATCTCATAAAGTGATTCAAATTCTAAAACAGGTTCGAAATAAGTTACACTGAGCAATAATATTGAGCCACCCTATGCAATTCAATTGGGTTTTTTTCTATCCATACATAACGTACAAGTGAAATTGCGCAGTCGGACGGAATAACAAAATAATGTTAAATGAATCAAGTTTAACGTAATTCATTATCCGTAGCTTAATGCATATGTACTCACCTAGACTGGTCTCGCTGTCATAGAGACGTATATATAGAGCGAGCACACGCCTTCCGATTGGTTCAAACCTTCATTTGAAGGCATCTCGATAATTCTCGAAGCAAGTCCATTAATTTCGAGGGGAATCGAGATGGAGCAAACCAGGACAACAATCGATAGAGATAAATCGGGATACTTCGAGACGAGACATTTATCGGTTTTACTCGTTTATCGAGAAACCGTCTCGATCGATTGGACGTCAGATAAAATCAGTTAAAAAACTATTGTGAATTACCGATTAAGCGAGACCGCAATCTCAATTTTCTTGCTCGATCAGATCATAAGGTATACGTATCATTGCAGGCACGGTTTGGTTTATAATGGTATGGGTGTTGCGAGAAAGACGTTATTTCTCCGAATCCAGATACTAAATATTCCAATTGTGTTTTCTACAAACGCTAAAAATTATGTCTGGCATGGCATACTGATGAATCGATTTAATTGAAAAGTTGGCACATTGTGACAGTTTTGGTCCTGGGATGGCGACAGTTTAACAAATTCGTAGCCTAATTTTGAACCCATTTGCTACGTTTGTATAGACGCTAATTTTTACAAACATACCACGCATAATTATATAATGAAGGCTTCTCACTAATTTCGAGATTGATGTAAGATATTAAGTAATTTCGCTGATACTTAAACAGATAGACTTGTCTAATTCATACCAAACGGTATGCTGATAAATGACAAAATAATTTGATATGCAGCTGTATCGATTTGGTCGAGATCTAATACAGTATGGCAGTTCTGTCTTTGAATGGAAAAACACATATTATTTTCCTTATTTGGAATCGTTTACTGGCATTGAATTAGGCAAACATCTCGCTAGACCGTCAGTTTTTCTTGCAAGCAGACCATGTCTAATAGCTTTCGCTTGACATATAGTATTAAATGTTGCAATGTTCTCTTTTTCAAATTGTGGAGTTTCTGCCAAATTGATGCGATTTTATCGTCATAAAATCCAGGGCACCCACATACGAGCTGACATCTGTCAAGGCAAAACACACACTGTCCTCTTCTACACATCAGAAAGTGTTGCAGGTATGCAGAGAAAGTGGTCACGAACAACTAAATTGAGCCAGTTTGCGATTCTGTCTAAGAAAACATGCCTGCTTCTAATATGCATGTACGTCCATTACCAGTGAATTTCACGGGCTTCTTCTGTTTTATGAACATGCCCAGAGTGTCACCTCAGTCTGCAACTCAATGGACATTGGCTGTGCAATCTATCCATGCAGAGAAAATTTCCCTGTCATTGACCATTGTGAGCGGTGGTAAAATATTGACAGTACATTGTCACATAAATACGACGAGGAGTTAATGTTCGCATCAGAGACTCTTTTCAATATTTAGACCATCAATCAAAAAGTCAAGTCGACGGGCTCCACGGTTGTTAATAATACACAAAGAATCCACCAAGTAGGTATATATCCATTTTTTAAACACGCATATTGATAATGATGAATGATAGACATTTCTCTAAATTTATCTGTATTGCGTGAATAATCTCTAGCCCGTTATACCAGCACGCGGTGTCAATTCATGAGATGCTGCTGTGCGAACTCTTCCCACCGCACTGTGCTTGTATCAATTGCTGACCAGTCAATATCAGCCACCAGTTTTGCACGTCACAGAAATGGGTTGCAGGAAATACCTAAAGATTATCTTGAACGATGGACCGTTGCTTTGAGGTCTTATTTGACCAATCATTTTACCAGTTGTTGTCAAACAAGTCTTGAAAATTAAAAATTAAAAAAGACACGATAATTTGCTGACTTAAAATCAATTTGAATTTAAACTTAACCTCAAACGTGTCATAGGTTTGGACTATTGATTTGCAGATCAATCACATTGCGACACCCTACTTCCACAATAAAGAAAAACCCCAGCAACTGGTGAATGATGTTACCTCCCAGAGTTGGTATGCACAGTTTGTAGTTGGTTCGTAGATGAATACAAGCGTCTGGTCCGTCATTCATAATTCAGCCGTCGTCCATTAGAGAATATCCGCGTCCATAATCCAAAGACCTATTCCATATTCCATATAACAGTATTAGCACCAAATTCAAAAAGGCAATCATAGTATTCATAAACATAGGCTTGTTTCCTGCAAGAGAGAAGCGGTCAACAGTTTTCAACGATGCCGGCAAGACATGATGTTCCAAAAATATCAAATCCGTATCGCTGATCAGTATTCTTAATCCATAAAATTTGTTGTAAAGTCGTCATCTAAAGAATGATGTATCTCAGTCACGCTTTGATTGTGGCTGTTCATATGAGTACCATGAGGATCTTGAAGTACATGGGTTCATACGGCCCCTAGCCCCGGGTTAAGCGGAATTAGACACAAGTTACGAAACGTAACGCCATAGATCTTGCACGCTACGCTCGTATTTTGCTATCAGCATGCGATATGTATCGCCAAATTTGAGAAACTTTGAGTGGAGGCGCTTGGTGGTGTAGCCCTGTTTTATAAGTTTCTGCAGCAATGTTTTGTGACGTTGATTAAAATCGTCACATTTAACACAGGATCTAGCAAATGCTACTAGGCGTGATATGTATACGCCATATGCAGGTCCCACTGGAATATTACTGTCCAGAAAGGGATAGTTTACGATGTCGAAATTGTAATCATCTCTTTTGCCATACAGTCGACGAGAGAGAAGGCATTCTGAAGAAGAGTGTACTAGGGCGAGTTGAGAGCGTAAGCGTAGAAACTCTTTTCATGTATGGAGATGGTTAGAATATGTGATGATGAAGATGGATGGCTTTCATATCGAAATGAATGTTCTAAAGATTTTATGATTTAATATCACTGAGTAGTGTGAATCACTTGTAGTAGGACCGACCACAACCACAAATGTGTAAATAAGGATTGTTATTGAAAGCCTGTAACATGTATGCAGTCGATAGTACGAGTTATAATGATGAGCATTATGTATGTATGGAACTTGCTACCGTCAGTATGCCAATTTGATTTCATACATTGTATATGTATCTAGAGCCAATTGGACTACATTTTTCTCAAACTTCTTTATCGGAGAATTGTGAAGTTTGTTACAGTAAATTGAACATAAATATAAATGAAAGCAAGTCACAACATTCGGAAATCGAGCATAACAATGAACTGAAAGAATTCGAATTAATCAATTAATTTTGTATCATTCTAAGTAGTTATCTGTACACATTTTGAGATTATATCGAGCGGTTAATATGAACTGCAACTTAACAGTGAATTTTTCATGCAACAAATTTTATTCTTTTGGTAGTTTCAGCCATGGTTTCACGTTTCAACGTTTTAGCGGTGTTGGTTATACCATAATAAATATGTCTATTGCCCCATTGGTAAAATATACCACAGCTATTATCTCGCTTGGGTTAGGAGTGACGTATTATTGCCCTGCCTAAAATGGTAACACGCAAGCGGTTTGCAATGTAAATATCATTGAACTATCACTGGTGCCAACATGTCTTGTCTGGGCTATTATTCTTCCACTAGCACAGAAGCCACCAGGTATAATAACAAAGACCTACAAACAATTGAATCAGTACTGAGGGGCGATGTCAAATGAAGCTGGCTGCAATATGCCAGTACCATGCAAATTGACGCTAATGGGATGATGTGTATGTATGCAATCTGCCATTGGAAGCGTACAACAAGTATCCTGTCAAACAAGGCAACTACAAGCATAGACCAATTGCAACAGTTTTTTTTACATACCATTATTGACAATCGTGTCGTGTGCGATTACGGACTAACAAGCAGAAGAGGAAAGAAAATTTAAGACTTTGGGCACGCCATTCACGAATGATCGTAATCGGGGTCCCTGCTTGTACTATATAGTTTGCAGAATAAATTGTTGACTATTGATGTCATATTATATCGTAAGAGGCAATTCGACGGAACGTGAAAAGTTCTAGTAAAAAATGATGATATATCAGAAAATAATCCTATTGATTTATTCCTAAGGCACATTGATTGCAAATCACAGGCAATCACACTAAATGCAACTAACGCAAAAAATAAGTTTATTTAACGAGATTTACGGGAAATACAAAGCAAATAAATAATCTGTATTACTAAGAAAACTGTGCTTTTTTCATGGAATAACTTCGCAAGTGCTTTTTAAAGCATCGACGTGATCACAAACCATTTTAAGAAATGTATATTTTTTACAATTTTTCTTGTCCATTGTGACACGTTGTCGGAGTTGGATTGCCTGCTAGCTGTTAAGAAAATTAATCGCTTCATATTTAGTTGACTTCCAGGAACATAAGTCCTCAATACATGGATTAAGTTCATTTCGTTCAGCCGATTGTTGTTCAGACGCACGAGACATCATCAATTCCCTAGTACTAGACACATAACTGGGCATATACCACCATACATGCTATAGCATAGAGGATTTCTGACGCTACTTTTCGTAGCTTTTGTCGTCATTGAGAACTGTTGCTCGCTTCTCTCTTCCAACAGACTGGGTTGTGCTTATAGTTTAGTACTGAACAGGTTATTGACGTGAACAAATTATTTTGTTTGCTGAATGGTAAATCTGATGCCTACATTGTAAGACTTGGCCACGGAGAATCCAAGACTTTGGCTAAAATTAAACGCAACATTAAAAGGGTGGTGGAAAACTATGCCGGAATACTGACAATAATTCAACCCCACTGATAAATTTACTGACTGCCTATTTCGAAAACCATCACACGAACCAAAAGTGATCCCTGTCATGATTTGTTTTCTCGCCACGCTTTCATTGTGACTGTTAATATGAACATCATGAATGGCATGACCACATGGCCCCTTGAATAGGCTGGTGCAGAACTGGATGCGAATATCTCAGATAGATGATGTAATAGCCCTGGAAGTCATCTGATGGAAAATGATGAACTATGTGACCGCCAAGTAGAACGAAAAAGGCCCAAACGAGTGAGTATTTATGGAATACAAGTTCTTATCCAGAACAAATACCTGTGAGAACTGACGCCGACAAAGCATTTTATTCTCCACCATGTATATGTCACAGAACTACAATCATAATGATTTGTAGAGAGGGCAAGGGAGGCGAAACGTCAACCAGCAGAATCTCACCATGTCAGGCCATATTTCAGACGTTAAAAGTGTTTTCATACAAAATACAGAAAATAGTAGTACACAACCGGTAGAACGAAAAAGGCCCAAACGAGTGAGTATTTAAGGAATACAAGTTCTTATCCAGAACAAATACCTGTGAGAACTGACGCCGACAAAGCATTTTATTCTCCACCATGTATATGTCACAAAACTACAATCATAATGATTTGTACAGAGGGCAAGGGAGGCGAAACGTCCACCAGCAGAATCTCACCATGTCAGGCCATATTTCAGACGTTAACAATACAGAAAATAGTAGTACACAACTTGATACCGACAACACAGATCCGTACAGCGGCATAATATTAATATGTCGATGTGTCTTATGTATAATGCTTGTTTTTCCTCTTAATCAAGCGACTAGAATTGTTTTTTCAGTGGTTAAAGAAATACTAAAAATAATGACTTCATAGGTTTCTCAAAATAGTTGGAATATCGCAATAAAGATTTTCAGCAAGAAGAAGACCTCATCTGACTACGATATCAAAATATAAAATCAATCACTAGTGACTCAGTCGTGGATATTCGAATGTCTCTGGATGGATAGAGGAAAAATAGGAATCACACTAATGTATCCACGCCAGTATCTGGGTCACATTGCACCTTCTGACATTACGCTACGTTTCCACGTTCCCGCCAATTTGAATTATCACATCGAGAAAAACTACAAACGAGATTAATTATACTACAGTTTTTCCTGTTCCCAAACACCAAGATTTGGTAAATCGGTTTACATATAGCTGATATATCATCAGCGTATTTTGCCCCAATAAAGCAATTTTGTCGAGTTAGCTCAGCAGTGGTTTCTGTTTACATAAATCACTACGGAGATTCCATAAAGTTGGCTTAATGACAATTATTTTTTCCTCCCATGGATCTAGTTTCAATAGATGTCGATTTCCTTCAAACAAATCTTCACTGGCATTGGTGAAATACAACCGAGCATAGTCGGGCAAAATACGACATGTTTGCAGAATCACGAGATGGACCGAATTGATATGTATGCTGTTTGCTTATTTGGTTATTTGTATCATCACGGGTGCGGCTCATCGAATAATACCACTGAAGTGCCAAAAAATCATCACTCTGGTGTTCACATTCTCGATATAGGGCCAGGGTCGACTTGCACATCACCTTCATTTCTACTTTTCCAGGGTTTTATTTATTAGGCCCAGAAGGCTAATGAACGTTTAAAGGTTATGTGACAATACACGAGGGCTGTGCTAAAAAATATCATGACAAGGAGAAATATTACCTCGTAAATAGTTTTGTGAAACTAATAAACTATCTGCACATTAATTAGATATATTTAGCCGCGAAGTTAGCTCATTCATGTTGTGCAGTTGACTGATTCGTAGCCAGAGCAAAAGTAAATGCATGCATTGGGAGCAACCGGTCTGAGCCATTCTGTCATGGACATCTACGATTTGGGTGACCCAGGGAAGGATAATTCAGTTTAGTGCAAATCTTATCGTTTTAAGACTAGGAGAGTTCAGATGCAATACTAACTGTGATTGCTTGTCGCCTTCCTCAATACTAACTGTGATTGCTTGTCGCCTTCCTCAATACTAACTGTGATTGCTTATCGCCTTCCTCAATACTAACTGTGATTGCTTGTCGCCCACCTCACAGTCGTAATAACCTCGATAGTGAAATGTAAATACCAGATTCAAGTTCTATTAAAATTTATCTTTATTCAATGTCATCTGTTTGAGAAGTACAGATCTTCCTTCCAGCTACCAGTACTAATAAAGCTTCTCGGGTGGAATTTCACTCGGAATTTCCGTTTACCGCACTCAATTCATTTGGTTGAAGAATATTACCCTGTGTGTTCGGCATGCAGATGTAAATAATGGCTCGACAAAACAGTCTTATTTAGAACTCAATTGTAATAGTATAAGGATTTAGGATCGATACGGTATTAGCTGAAACACGATAACATTTATGGTTATCCAAGGCATTTAGATAAATTATTGCGCCAGATCCGATATCCAGTAGCCAGCCCTCCTTCGTAAGAAATCTCTATGTCCATAACCGAAAGGTCATCATCACAAGAAATTGATAGTGCCATGGTCCATCAATTAGAAACATATAAACACGTGCTACACTCATATGCTTCGTGGTTGAACGCAGCATAAACACCGACGTGGGGTTTAATTTGAGCAAAAGATTCAGCTTAACGTCTTCAGGTTTTAAATATCTTGGAGGTTAGGTTTTGAACATATGCGATCAGGTTTAAGACCCCTATGTGTTAATAAACTGATCGGCTATGTTTTTAACCTAAAGGCCCATGTGCTGAATAGTTAAAAAACATTTAAGTTGAAACATGTGCTCAAACTTAAACTCACTTTTTGTGTTATAATCATAAACATGCGATTTAGAGTGTGGTTGCTTGCACAGGAAAGCAATTTCAATAATACCGACAAGTTATCATGATGTTCCTATCACCGTCCAAAGACAGTAACCTAAATGCCCGATGGTATTTGCCCCTGATAAATCTACACAAGCTCGGAAGCCATTATAGTAAAATACATTTCATATCAGACAACTGAGCTCGGCGGTTCCGTTAGCTTGCAGTAGATCTTGTTTAAATAACCCACACGGGTAAACTGCTTAACCGCTTAATGCCATCAATTCAACGAAACAAGAAACTTAATACCCTGGTGCTTGCTCATCAAATTATGCAAACATTCTCTGACCAACCTGCGGAGAAAAATACCGCCCAAGTACGACTGCTGTTCGTCCTTTGCGTTCTCGGTATAAAGGAGCAAGTTGACATAGGATTTCTCCCTTTCGGGATTCGGGATTAATTCATTAGCACCAAGGGTGATGAATGTTTTCAGAGAATAAAAAAACATTGCAACTTGAACAAAATTGTGTGCTCAAGAAAACACTCACATTGCTGTGTGCAATAGGCTTCGCTGCGTTCAGCGACTGGAGAAAGTGAGGAGGAGAATTACCTGTAACTTGTATCATTTTAAGAAACCGTCAAAGTAGCCAAGAATAATAGCTGTAAAAAATTCTCCGTTGTTTGAATAGGCTGCATTATAATACAGATCGAAGTTCTATGTCAAAGTTCTATTAATGGCGATCGAGCCTCGCCTATTTAATGTGTATACATTTTATTTTCACCTGCGGTAGTCTTGCACAACTATAATTTTACTCGGAATCTCCATCTACTAAAACCGACGTAATTGGCTAAATCTTATCAGTTCGTTTGTTAGCCAGGCGGATTTAAATAGCCAATCGGCAACGGTGGGAAAAGAAATGACATCCGCTCCATGCATATGGTCAGTACGAAATTGGTAAAAAGCAAGATTGCTGACAAGTCGTAGCATGTATGCAGTTAATGCATATGCAATGTGTATGGTGTCTCCACACCACATATATGCTAAATTGTGTAAAGGGTTATTTATATCTGATATTTCAGGCATTTTACTGTTTTCGAAAATTGCCGAATTTAAAAACGTGAATCCCTACTAAATCAAGCCTGTTTGAAAACGGCGAAGACTTTGACCTGCTGACCCAGGACATCGGAGTCTGATTACGATCGTTTGTAGATACAATGTAGCAATAATACCGAATGTTCTAGGCGATATTTCCATTGTAACTCCAACAACGTCACACAAAGAAAATGTCATGCCTGTGTTAACCCTACCTGGCCGGGGGGGGGGGGACGAAATGGCTCCCCCTACCAAACTTTCTGCGCTATCCGGAACGACAAAAAATGGATAACTAAAACTCCGTGACTTTATCGGTTATCATATTGGGGTCATTTGGAGCCTGATTGCATGACCCCACGAGCAGGGGATTATGGGTAAATTCCAGATGGCGACCACGTGGGTTACCAGAAAAGTGATTTTATCGTCATATTTCTTCAAAATTTCTGCTTTTCCGCGATGAAAAGTGGACAAAAACTATTTTATTTCACATCACATTAATCTTTACTAATTTATCATGCAATTTTTGCGAAGAAATTGCATAAAGAAAAAATTCGAAAAATCTGACCTGAAAATCGACAAAAAAAATGCCGTTTTTGAAAATGACGTCACTGTGACGTAATCGAAACGGCCATCTTGGACTGTTTGACATTTTCTGGTAGAGCTTGACCCAAGGGTATGGTGTGGTAAGTTTCAGCTCCCTAGCTCAAGGGGTAAGAAAAATAACTAAGGGGGGGGGAGCATTTCGGCCTCTCCCGCGCAGTCCAGGATACGTCCCAAAAAGCCCAGGCCAGATAGGATTAAGGTCATGATGATGATGTGGGCATAGGTTATGATGATGATGTCGTCATACACAATTGTTGCGCAACAAACGTCAAAATAAGACGTCCGGCACAATCGTCTTGTCGATATTGTATGACGTGATCGTAATCAGACTCTGACAGAGGATACAGCTTCAATATGTTTTTTATTTATTGTGTTAAACGTCCAATTTGATGTCACTTTTTGCAGAAATGCCCACCTCTTGCATATCGCTCAAATCTCTGCATGTTTTCATGAAAATTGTGCAGCGGTATTTGGTAGAACCGTTAACATGTATCGCTGCTGGGACCATGTTCCTGCGTAATCCGAAAATAAGTTGTATGTTTCCATTGTGTTGATATTCTGATTCTTCCGTAACCAAGGACAAGGAAAGATGCGCTGTTGTGTTTTTGCATATGAGCTACCTTTTTATTGAAGATATCTTTGTTCTACCTCATTACCACTTTGACCATACCTACCCTGGGCAATTTGAGGCCCGCTCAGGCCTGAGAATGGACCACTCCCCTTTAAATATTTGTCTTGCTTCTTGAGCTAACAATTTGCAACTCCCCACAATATATCTGGGGGTCAATCTCCTCAAACAAATGCCAAAAATTCCGCCAATATGGCCGCTTTGATGACATTACAGTGACGTCATTCTGAAAATGCATTGTTTTGGTAGATTTTTTTCGTCAGATTTTCCGAATTTAGGCTATTTTGAAATAATGTTCTTTTGTGAACTTTAAACGCAGAAGAGCAAATAAGTTGAAGAAATATTACGAACACTTCACTATTCTGGTACCACGACATGGCGGCTATTTGAATTCAAATAGACGGACAGGATATGCACACACGCTCAAATTTACCCTGATATGTTAGTCTGTGAGGTCATCGAGTATCAGATCTCTATTATGTTGTCGCTTCGGATATTTTATAGTAGGTTTGGTAGGAGAGGAGGATAAGTCCCCCAAGGCCTGGTAAGGCAAATCGTGATGTGAGATATCAGCTGGAACTATTTGGTACTTAACCAAATTTCGGGTGATTTTCTTCATCTGATCCATATGCAGTTGAGCTTTAAATAATGCTTTCGGCATCGTGCTATAATCCTAGACACTATCATCAATCTATATCCTGTTGAAACCGATATCGTAACATCCATATCGAATCCAACACGTTGAGTGAGATCTTACTCCGTGTTCATATTTTTGAACAATATTTTGTCTCAAGAGAGTTTCTCATTTAAAAACGCCCGTGTTAGTGAAATAATACGCCTTCTTAGGTGTTTGGGTTATACAGCTCGTTCCGCGTAAATGCTTCGAGTTATTTTCTAGATTCAGACCCTGAGCTAAGAACATTCGATCTGACTTCTTTTCACGGGTCGATGCCCAAAGTCAGCGATGGACGAATCATACCGTACTTATCTACATTGAAAGCAACATATAATGATGGTGGAAAGTTGCCGAGTTACTAACAAGATGTCATTTGACCCCACAGGCCATTATTGTGACTGCAGATCTAAAAACATCACCATAGCATAATTGATCTCCGTGCTGAATTCTGTACCTCAGCAACGCTTCTATTGTATATGTCCATAGGGGCATCTTGAATGGAACACACGGCCCCTAGTACCGGCTTGAGCGGTACTAGAAACAAATATCCAAGGGCAATGATGAAATAGCCCATCAAGTCATCTGATATGATATATATATCAAGCTATGTGATAGTTTGAGTATAACACATAAGGGAAGTGGGGAGAGGTGCCGACATACTGACAGAGCCACATGACTTTACAGTATAGTCTTCTGGTTAACCTATTCTAAAGCACATACCAAGAATCTAACGATTCGTGATATGTGTTGTATCTCAGGTACGCTCTTATTGTACCTGATCATGTGGCAACTTGGATGACACGACCACACGGCCCCTACCACTGGCATAAGCGGTATTAGATATAAATGTAAAGAGCTATGATGGAAATGCTCTGACAACTCGAATATTGGTAATTGGTGGGCTGTGTCGCTGTGACAACTCGTACACTGGGGATTGGGGAGCTGTATCGTCGTCAGATGAAAATGACGGCATTTAACACAAAAGACTAGTCTGTAAGGGAGCGTTCCCATTTAACGTTCGTGTTTTCATGGTTTAAACCATTTCGTTTAAACCATGCCACGAACGATGGGTGTATCGTTGGTTCGTTTTTTCAAAAAAACCATTGAAAAAACGAACGACGAAAAAACCATTGCGTTCGTTCGATGGTTTTCTATAGAGTTTCCAAGGCTGTGACTTGCTGCAGAAAAAACGATTAAAAGTAGTTCCGCCTGAGTGACGTCACACTAAGACACGCCCACACACTGCTCGAATGATGGTAGCTCAAACGTGTAGGCTGTTAAGCCGTCGATAACAGGCCTACCGGTATATACCCGGCACCGTATTAAACTGACCACGGTGTGTGTGCATTCTGACGAGAATTTATAAATATAATCTATCATGAACTATTCAGTGTTGGATTTTTTCTTTTTCTTCTGCTTCTTTTTGCGTCCTTGTCCACGAAATAAGTCAATGTTTGCATTTACTACCCGTTGTGAAAAACTACGAGCGCCATCTGATAATATTATCGCAGAAGTATAGCTAGCGGTATCTCTACATTTGTACAATGAATTTATTAACACCACTGCCCATAATAATTATATCGGGCACGAATATGTCTAGCTTTAACTTTACTCTATTATTTTCTAATCCAGAATCGCAGAAAGCCCCTATCGATTGCGTTTTCATGGTAAAAAGATTAGAAAATAACTAAAAATACTCTTCATTGTAGAGTGATTTTATTCACCGGAAATCGCTCTGAACGCTTCCCCGGGGATCTAGACCCCAGGAGCTTCCGGGACCCAGGCGTCCCCTCGACACTCCCCTGAAGTGCTATGATAGCAGTCCCCCCCCTTGCCTCGTGAGGCCGTACCACTATTCAATTTGCTTTCGACGCCCAGCCAAGACTCACATCTCACATTTTTCAGGAATAAGACACCAAAAATGTTCAAAGTGAGTACCGTATTTATTTATACCCGGCCGGTTGTTTAGGCCTAAATAAATCTCCGCTTACTGCAGGTCCACAGGGGCTTGTAGCTGGTCGGTTATTAATTATGATATTAATATTTATATATACTCTCCTCCTAATCTGTATATAGAGTAGGAGGAGAGGATATATAAATATTAATATCATAATTAATAACCGACTAGATATACAAGCCCCTGTGTGCAGGTCCGGAAATAGGGGTGATTCTACTATTCCACGGAAAGTATCTTGAATATGACGGAAAAGGTACTTCACCGATGATAACTTGTTTGTTGTTGTTGTTGTGGATATGAAGGTATGAATGTGAGCGAAATCTTTTTTACATCGAAAAACTTATAAACGGGAAAGGGGTCGCACTAAATACAGACTGGTACAGACCGCATGTTGATTTATGCTTTCCCAGCTGATTGCATCGAGTAAAAACTCTTGGTCAGGCTCATTAAACTTAGTAGTTTGTTTATTATTATCTGTTTGCCAGAAAAGTGGGACAGGCGGATTTTATTTTTATTATTTCTATTTTTAGTTGGGAACAATTAGTCATTGTTAATTCAACTGGCAAAATACACAAATATATTACTGTTCTCCAATTCATTTCCGAAGCATGTGGAACCTTCCCAATATTTATCAATGCTTATCAACGAACTATTAAGTTTAATGGGCCTAATGTACAAAATATCATCGATTACATATTGCATGTATTGTACAGGGGCTTTACCATGTTGGGTAATAAACTCGTTTGGATGAACTGGGATGAGATTACTGGTTGGGCGACCTAACCTCCCCCCCCCACTCCTCCGCCAACCAACACTGACCCTGATGACCATAAAACCCCGCCCTCACCACATCGGACTTCCATAGACCACACATAACGGTTCCATAGAAAATAATTACTCACCTGACTCGCTTGCCATGCTGGGAGGTAAATTCCTTCCTTGTAAACAAACAGTCGGTCACAAACATCGAACGACTACTTATCAGGATTAGCAGGAAAGTACAATGCGACGATAAACGATCATGTGGTAGGATACTGTGATAGATACGACTTGGGCGACGAAAAACAATTAATTGAGCAGGTTAGAAATAGTATGTCCTTTTATTGCAATATACCCGTATGTCTCTCTCCACGTGTTCCTTTCATCGTGCGTACAATTTCTACATTTTGTTTGTTTTGAAAGTTTCTTGACGCCATTACGTGTCTGGCAGCAAAGCATTCTTGTGATGTTCGCGGCCACACTTCACACCTGGACACACAACGGTGGACTCCTCGATACCGTCTACAACTCAAATGTGTTTATTTAACCTCAGATCAACAGAAATTTCGATTCACGGTCTCCGTTACAGTCCGTATATTGCCGTTGTTTTTATTTATTGAATAGCAATTCAGTAAATGATAGAATTTTAGTTACGACAATTCTCAACACTGGGACGTTATTATCAAAATGGCTTCGGTATTATCATGGAGCCTACTATAGTAGGCTCCATGGTATTACATACGGTCCGGATTAGAGCTTACTACGGTTGAAGAACTTTTGGATATTATATCCCACAGCTTGCTATCAGATGATAAGTGTCACAAAGAATATATTAATTTACAGATAGATAAGATTTATTGCTCAGTTTTGTCCATAGGACTAAAATGCATATACATTAAGACATACATTAAAACAAATATAACATGAGTACATTAAGACAGAACAATTAAGACACTAAAACAATAGGACATTAAAAGAAACATCATACAAGAAACATAAAAACAATGTGAAAGCATCACAGACAATATCAAAGACAACAAAATACATTGAATACATCACTGATGATTTAGCGTTCTCGTGGGTGCCTTGGGTTATACTTGTGATGTCAGGTTAGGATATACATGGGCTAAGACTGCTGTGCAATAAAACATATATATAAATATTACATGTATTTATTTAAATCTGTTGATCTTTTTGTAATTATAAGCTGCTATTTCTATGTTAAAACAACACGTCTATGATTATCTATTGATACTATCTGTAGATATTCCATTATAATTGAACATTACATACAATTAATCCTTGTAAGAAATTTCTTATTTTAATTTACTTCGGATTCGGAAGTTATTTTAGGAAAATTGGTTCCGGTAACTGTGTATGCTTAGTTCCAACCGACCTTCTGGGCCCTTATAATTCACGCGCCATTCTGAACGTATTTACTTCAAGAATTCAAATAAGACCGCTGTTACATGCAACACATAAAATATATCACATTTGGTTAAAGTTACGGTAGCATTAAACAAACTTGACCCAAATCTGCACCCTTAAATATAGTTAAAAGTATTAATCACAATGAACACACATCAATAAAGATTCGGACATTTGAAAGCTAACACAATGCTGCTTTTAATTATTTGTCATATGTCAAAAAAAATCATTGTTCTTGCTAAAACTTATATTTACAAATTGTTAATCGAGAAAGAAATAAATTTTAAAAATGAAGATTTCTTTTTGGGATGGGGCGTTGAAGGAATTACGGAGCTTATGAATTACCATGGAAATATTGATATTCAATAAATGATATCGCGGTGCTTGTGGAATTCGGGGCCGGCGTTTGTTTACTACACGTACATATAGCCATCAATATAATAGACTAGATATAATACAAATTCAGATAACAATGAATAATGCGATCGAGGATAGCCTGCAGAACGAACCGAATAACCATGCACGGTTTGACGCGAAGGTGTCTACTCAAGTCGGGGGAAAAACGTGCATTAATTACTTCTGTCGTCTAATTATGTAGCTGAACTTCAACATCTAGTTACACGTAAAATTAATTTACTGCCTATCCAAACGTCAGAGAATTCTGCTTTGAATTAACGGATTCTTTTCTCCGTGCCCACGGAGATTGTGTTATCAGGCTGGATAATGCGAACATCACGTGATTGTATTATTGCGCCATCGTTTTCCAGCGAACGATCGAACGATGCCAAACAAAGAAGGAAAAAAACGTAATGGTTTTCTGTAAAACGAACGACTTCGTTCTCTGGCGAACGAACCAATGCGTTGAATGGCTTTTTCAATGGTTTTCCACGAAAATCAAAACGATGGGTGTAGAACGACTTGGTTTTTTTTCGGTAATTTAAACGAACGAAGCAAAAACCATAATTGGGAACGCTCCCTAAGGCCCAATGTCGACCCTGCACCATGATAGACGACACGGCCCAAACGGAGACAATATTAATAAAATGCAAGTTCTTGTTTAAACAACTGTGAGTCTGTGAGGTGCGTCGTCGACCAGGCGCTTCATTTTCTATCGTGTTAACGACAGTCACAAATTACAATCACTAATGATTTGTACAAAAGGCAAGCCTCGCTGGCGTCCAACAACAGAATCTCACCATATACAAAAAGCAACTAAACGGAAAATATGGATTCACATAGGACCAAATCTTAGCCAACCTGCGTAATATCCTTTGGAGGGATTGGTACTGTGATCGCTACTTCGAGCATTCAGGAAAAAAATTCTGTCGAAAGGATGAAAATATCATCGACTACGGTTTTGAGACACCTGCGGCAAATCTATAATCGGGGAACTGTGGGTTCCTAATTGACATGGCGCCAGTAGCACTGTTTCGTAATTTCCGCTCTGTTACTTTTCGTTTACTGTTTGTGTTTATTGTGTAATACTATTCATTTGATGTCATTCCCACCGGTAAACACGCTATAGTTGAACCATGCTTTCCCACAGAAGTCTTTGAACAGGAATGAAAATTTACGACGCATTATGACTAGTGTCTTACAAGAGAAATCTAGAGTTATATGTCCTTCCTTTCTATATTGGAAGTGGAAGGTACATTCATCAAGGACAGTGCCCCTCTCTTTTTTTATTTCCATTCTAACAAGAGGGTTTCATACATACACATATGGCTATAACTGATACTATAAAAAACCCACGGGGTGCATATAACGACACATATATGCATTAAACATGCAAACATACATACCGAAATTAAAAAACATAAAACTTGTGTATGACATAATGGTGTTTATACCTGGCAATCATATAAATTCGGCGTTGACTTAAGTACCTATAGATATGAATCCCTGTTCACATGTGTGAAGTGGACGAGATGATAGCCTCGACACTTCAGATTGTATTACCTAGTCACTAGTCACCTACATGGTGAGTACGCTTTCTAGAATGATTAAAATCTGTCCAATACGTAACGATTTCGACGTCTCTTGACTCTATCGTGAAGTCAGAACCATCCCTCTCAAAGCAGCTCATCTTCTCTGTTCGCATCCACTTTGAAGAAATGCTCTAATCAAAGCGTCTAATCAATGCAATTAACTTTTCCACTCAGTAACTCTTATGTATTGACTTTGTTCAAACATTGCGAGGTCTATTCCTTTACGGAGATATCGACTCTGTCGGAGTCGATTTTATTCAAGGCTACATTTCTTCCTAAATTACTGTCTGAATACTTCACGTCGGTGTTAATGTTGATACGCCGGATAACTTTGAGTTTTTTTTATTATACTCTAGATTTGTTCAGTCCAAGTTTCAATATAGGTATATAAAAAAAATTAGCTTGAAGCTATATAGTACCAATAACTGATTATCCGTTTTTCTCCAAGGACCAAGCTCAACGTGTATAATTCCTTTCAATATACTGATTAACATGGGAGATATATGTCTGACCAGAAAGTAAACGTATACGTCGGGTCATGTAGCTCATATCCACGAATGCAGCTATTTAATCGTACAGAATTGTCACCAATCGGAAATATAGCAGAATGTCAGGCTGTATAAACTGCCATAAGAATTGGGTCGAATTGACCAGGTATTTTGGAGTAGATACATGACGGACTCAAAAATATTGGATCTGATTCCATTTTGAGCCAAATATTTTAGGTTGTTTTGAACTATTCTGCGTACGTCACGTCTATACACAATCCTGCTGACAGTGATATATTCTTATCTAAATGACGAAATATCAGTCAGAATAACAACCGAAGGTCAAAAATAATTATAATTTTGTTATCGTTCTCCAGACGGATGTTGTAATGGGCCTTCTGCCCGATATAAACAACTGAATCGCGAGTTTTGGTGTGAATGGTTCTTTTCTTTGGAATATATTTTTAGAAAGGTGAGTTGTCTCACCTTTATTATGGGATCTAGAAAATTTCTGATTTTAGGGTTGTCCGCAGTACACGTATAAAAATAGTTCCACATTGTTTATTCTTTCTAAGACCAGAATAGTTATCCTTCAGTGATTGACAGGCTTTGTATGCCTATATATAGTCACTTAGCATGTACTTGATCCCTTACCTGTATTAAATAATACTCTGTTAATTGTTTTCCTTCAAGATATCAGATTAATACGCACTAAAGTATGGAAGCCTGCTATGGTCACTCTTCGAAAGATTGACCTCAGCTCAGAGAAATACAGTTCAGGAGGCAACATGTACATATGTAAAGAGCTGCCCTACCATAGCTGTAGGGGCTGTACATGTATCTATGCTGGGTCTAGTTTCTGGAAACTAGGTCATCACATGGACTGATGTTAGGAATATATGTACATGTATGTAGTGAAATTAATGAATCAATTGAACTTAAACTTAGAAATAATACTATCTGACATGTCTGAGAACTGAAATATTCTGAGATGGATGTCTTGCCACTTGTTGTTTCATGCACTTATGTGTTCTAATACTTTCATTCAGTGCCAGTAACGGGTGTATGTATAATAATAGCACCACTGCATATAATACGGATTAGCTTGGTATTATGGCCAGTTTTTGGGGGGCTTTTTCAAACAAATAGATACTATTTTGAATTGAAACTCTGGGAAAGAAATCTGCTACTCAGGAAGCAGCTATTCTTTTGAATTTTACTATCTCCACTATTGCAGCCAGTCAATCGAACATCTCTGAAAATGATACTCGGGTATAACAATCAGTTAAAAGTACAGTGCAATGAAATCTAGATTATTAGTTCACTTGCGATGGATGGTATCTGTCCCAACCCTCAATCAAGCAACAGCGTTTATCTTCTGAACCGCCTTTCTATATATGCCCATGGGCCTAGTTTTATCCATAAAAGAATAAACGATTAACGAAAACAAATGAGACTCCAGTGCTATTGTAACTCACGAATGTGTACTCATCCGATTACTTCACGTATTCATGGACGACTACAACATTAAACAGATGAACTCTATAATCGTAGTTCCTATTTCGCGGAACTATACGGTGTCACAATATGAACAACCGCCGTGTATACTGTTGCTGTGCCACGATTCGTTCGCGTTGCAGAAAACAAAAACGTTGCTTTGCACTTGACAACATACAGGCACGAAAGGATTATGCACTGACGAACTGGTCAAAACAACCTAAGGGTGCTGTCGTCAGTTTTTAGCTCACGGCACTTGTAGCCGTTGAAAAGTATCCCTAGCTCGTAGGGAAAGAGGAAAAGGTTTCCCGTCTCAAACTGAACTGCCCAGAGAGGAGCCTTATCCTGCCATTGTTGACGCTTCTATCCTGATAGCAAACCATTGTAGCAAAAAGCCCACTTAAATCTACTAGAATATATATTCTCGCGCATTTGCCATGATCAAGCCTTTTTATTTAGAAAAACAGAGGAAAATGGCGATTTGAGCAAACGCTCATTTCCCAACTTTCATGTGCATGAGTTCTGGACATGTACATAAGAACAGGGACATAGCTGTCTTACAATTTTCGATTCTCTGTTCCTAGCATTGATTTCCCAATTTCTTAGGAGCTCAGTATCAAAAGTTATTATACTTCGAATGGCTCTAATTTTTCAACAAGTCCACATTTTTGCTCCCATGACTGTACTATTTCTAAATGACCTGTCATCGCAATGTGGGAATATCGTCTCAAGAGTATTCGATATTTTAGAGTTAACGAATTGAATATGATCAAGTAGAATTTTGGGACTTGTCCAGATCTGGGAGCATTTTGCGACCTTAAAATATTTTTCTTAACTCTTGAGCTAGGGGACTGAACTTAACAAAATGTCACGGTGACGACAGTTTCAAGAGAAGCTTTCCTTGGTCGATTTTGCGGTCAGTTGTTTTCGATTCTTTTAATTATCATGTTCATGTGGGCTTCTTTTCGCAAAAACTGCATTATCAAATAGTAAATACAAATCTGATGTGAAATAAAACACTTTTGTCCACTTTTCCTCTCAGGAAAGTAAAAATTATAAGAGAATTGACATTTTTTCTGGTTCTCACATGGACGCCATGTTGAATTTGCTCATGGTGCTCAAGATCCTCTGCTCGAAGGGTTACGCAAATAGGCCGAAAATTACCCCAAAATGATATACTACAAAATCGGGGAGTATCAGCTCTCAAATGTTTGCCGTTCTTGAGATAGAGGGGTGCCATGATGGTTCCGTAGGCCTGGTGGGAATAATATGCATCTGTATTATGAAGTTAGCGTGCAAAAGACGAGCTGCGTAGTAAACGTGACGATCTCCACAAAGCATACTACAAAAGTCGATATGTTTCAAGAATCTGAAAGATAAGTTTTAGCGCATTAACACTCTAAGTCATGTATCAACGTCTGGAAATGACTTTTCCAAAGTTATGGATCTATGATACCGGTTGTTGGAAAATTAGAACATCATGAGCAATCGGTATCTAAATATCGTTGTCTCTGTTTATTGTGGGTTTTATTATATTAATATTCACTGCTTCCCATAGTGTTATCTTTTTATCGTCTGTAGGGTTAGTCTCGTTGGTTTGTATGATATCCCAGTGAATATTGTGGTCAGATATGGACGATTTTTTGTCAAGTTTTTTTTTGAAAGCTTTGTGTTCTTTTATTCGCATTTCGAGTGGACGTGACTTTTCTCCTGTGTGTGTCTTCTGCACACTACTCTATAGCTGGGGTAGGACAGAGGTCAGAGGGCTGTTTCGTTGAAAAGAAATAATAGCATCTGAATGTCGCCAATAAGGAACAGCTTTCTATTTTCTCCTATTCTTGTTTCTGGCAAGGGTTCGAAGCTCGCGCATTAAATTGCGTTGATGTGGAGATGTTCAGATTTGGCGAGTCTAAAAGGAGTTAACATGCTCACTTTCTATAGCTTTCATCCAATATAAAACATTATTTTCTCGACAGGTCTAGTCCCTCGTATTTGTCGGTTTCCATCTTTAATGGCGCTACCTCAAGCCTAAAGTTGATTAGCACACGTCTGTGACATTTTGGGTCAATTCATAACCAAGTGAGTTTCTTACATTTTCCGTGGAATGGTTGCATAACAAGTTGCAGCTCAATGTCACTAGCTCGAGTCGTGGACCGAGTCTAGCATCCATTGGCTTGGCGCTGTTATCTACTCACCAGCCTTCGGTAGTGCAGTCAGTGACAGGTCACATATGTTTGAGTCTCAGTATGGACCAACCTGTTAAGGGGTCACGTCCAATTAATCGAGGCACTTTCTCGATGCCTTCGAGATGGATCGAGAAATTTCTCGTCTGAAACCGGGAGGGCAGAACTGGGACCCCTGGCGACGTATCCCGGTTTGCTCCTGGTTCTATTTCGATGTTATTCAACGTTTAAGCGATATGTCCATGATCTGAAGTTTCCCGAATCCAATTGAAAAAAACATTTCATTTATCTATATAAAGTATAAATATAAACTTGAATCACCTCTCACATCGATCATTATTGTTCCATAAAGTTATTCTAAAACGAAACGTGGATCGTTTCAACGGAAAAAGTGAAAATGAAATGTATGACCGGTGTATTTTCGTAGGCGTGTAATTTTTTATTTTATTTTGTATCATTCATTGCAGATTCCAGTTTACTGGGAATTGCTCTCTTGTGATATAGTTCAAGTAAGGAGATTATATCAACAAAGTTTATTTCTGATAAAGGCTTGCCTGGTGCAGGTTAGCGGAAATATTAGCAGTCGGAACTACAGGTATTGATAATTCACATCACAGTCGGTCTGTGAAAACCGTCGACTTGAAACAACAGCGAACAGAGAGGGGTTAATTACTTTGAAAGAAAAACTGGGGAAAAACAATTTTGGCAGATATTGATAAGATGCTCACGTTCTATTATTTATTGCTAGTTTCATGTGTCTAACAAATTAACCAAATGCTGAAAGTAACTGAAATCCAATTCAGAGTACAATCAGGGTTTAGATCAACGGTCGTGTGTATTTTACTATCAACAATACCGCATTTTGTCTACGTGAAAAGCTGATAGAGAATGCCCAAACACTTCGATCACGCGTTTATGTTTATATTTTCCGGTTTCCAATGAATTACCAGCCACTCCTGTGGTCTTCAAGGCCACAGTATTTCTGAATATCGGGGAACTCTTCGACGAAACGTGGTACAATTTTCAAGTCAAGATCGTATCAAATAAGTATTGTTGATAAAAATCTCCGATTCTGATATACTTTCAGAAGAACATGTAGAATTTATTCTAGACCTGCAGAATTTATTTCAATGCGCACTTCCTAGAGGCAAATTTTATAAAGAACAGGTTCGAAATAAGTTACATTGAATAATAATATTGAGCCACCCTATGCAATTCAATTGTTGTTTTTTTCTTTCCATACATAACGTGCAGTGAAATTGCGCAGTCGGAGCAAGCACGCGACCACAGATCTCTAGACCGAATAACAAAATAATGTTAAATGAATCATGTTTAATGTAATTCATTATCCGTGGCTTAATACATATGTACTCACCGAGATTAGTCTCGCTGCCACAGAGTCGAATGTATAGAGCGAGCACATGCCTTCCGAATGGTTCAAAACTTCATTTGAAGGCATCTCGATTCCATTCTCGAAGCAAGTCGATTTATTTCGAGAGGGATCGAGATGGACTTGTGCTTCGAGAGAAAACCGGGAGCAAACCTGGACAACAATCGATAGGGATAAAGCGGGACCCTTCGAGACGAGATATTTATCGGTTTTACTCGTTTATCGGGAAACCGTCTCGATCGATTGGACGTGACCCCTAAGTTGATCAGTTAAAAAGCCTATTGTGAATTACCGATTAAGCGAGACCGCAATTTCAATTTTCTTGCACGATCAGAACATATGGTATACGTATCATTGCAGACACGGTTTGGTTTATAATGGTATGGGTGTTGCGAGATAGACGTTATTTCTCCGACTCCAGATAGTAAATATTCCAATTTTGTTTTCTACAAAGTAACGTTAAAACTGATGTTGAATGGATTTAATTGAAAAGTTGGCACATTGTGACAGTTTTGGTCCTGGGATGGCGAAAGTTAAAAAATCGTAGCCTAATTTTGAACCCATTTGCTACGTTTGTACAGACGCTATTTTTTACAAACATGCCACACATAAATATATATAATTAAGGCTTCTCATTAATTTCGGGATTGATGTAACATATTAAGTAATTTCGCTGATATTTAAACAGATAGTCGTGTCAAATTCACACCAAACGCGGTATGCTGATCAATACCGTTTTGCAATATTGATTTGATCGATATCTCATACCAGTATGTCAGTTCTGTCTTTGAATGGAAAAACAAATATTTTTTCCTTATTTGGAATCGTTTACTGGTATTGAATTAGGCAAACAGCTCGATAGACCGTCACTCTTTCTCGCAAGCAGACCATATCTAATAGCTTTCGCTTGACATATAATATTAAATGTTGCAATGTTCTCTTTTTCAAATTGTGGAGTGTCTGCCAAATTGATGCCATTTTAACGTCATAAAATCTAGGGCACACACATGCGAGCTGACATCTGTCAAGGCAAGACACACATTGTCCTTTTCTACACACCAGAAAATGTTGCAGGTATGCCGGGAAAGGGGCCACGAAAAACTAAATTGAGCCAGTTTGCGCTTCTGTCAGATGAAAACATGCCTGCTTCTTATATGCATGTACGTCCATTAACAGTGAATTTCACGTAGTTCTCTTGTTTTATGAACATACCCAGAGTGTCACCTCAGTCTGCTATTCAATGGACATTGGCTATGCAATATTTCCATGAAGAGAATTTTTTTCCGCGATTTACCATTGTGAGCTTATTGACAGTACATGGTCACATAAATACGACGAGGAGTTAATGTCTGCATCAGAGACTCTTTTCAATATTTAGATCGTCAATCAAAAAGTAAAGTCGACGGGCTCCACGGCTGTTAATAATACACAAAGAATCCACCAAGTAGGTATATATCCATTTTTTTTAACACGCATATTGATAATGATCAATGATAGACATTCCTCTAAATTTATCTGTGCTGCGCGAATAATTTCTAACCTGTCATACCAGCACGCGTTGTCAATTCATGAGATGCAGCTGTGCGAACTCCTCCCACCGAACTGTGCGTGTATCAATCGCTGCTCACTCAGTATCAGTCGCATCATTGTGGCTCATCACCAGTTTTGCACGTCACAGAAATGGATTGCAGGAAATAACTAAAAATTATCTTGAACGATGGGCCGTTGCTTTGAGGTCTTAATTGACCAATCATTTCACCAGTTGTTGTCAAACAAGTCTTGAGCATTTATATGCAAAAGACACGATAATTTGTTGACGTAAAATCAATTTGAATTTAATTTAGGACTTAACCCCAAACGTGTCATAGGATTGGACTATTGATTTGCTGATCAATCACGTTGCGACACCCTACTTCCACAATAAAAAGATAACTACTGGAGAATGATGTTACCTCCCAGAGTTGGTATGCACAGTTTTTAGCTGGTTCGTAGATGAAACCTGGCATTCTGAAGAAAAGTGATGGGGTAATGTACTAGGACGAGTTCAGAGCGTAAGCGTAGAAACTCTCTTCGTGTACGGAGATGTTTAGAATATGTGATGATGAAGATGGATGGCTTTCATATTGAAATGAATGTTCTAACGATTTTATGAATTAATATCACTGAGTAGTGTGAATCACTTGTAGTAGGACCGGCCACAACCACGAAATGTACTTATAAATAAGGATTGTTATTAGAAGCCTGTAACATGTATGCAGTCGATAGTACGAGTTATAACGATGAGCGTTATGTATGGAACTGCTACCATCAGTATGCCAATGTGGTTTCATACACTGTATCTGTATCTAGAGCCAATTGGACTACAGTTTTCTCAAACTTTTTTATCGAAGAATTGTGAAGTTTATTACAGGAAATTGAACATAAATATAAATGAAAGCAAGTCACAACATTCGGAAATGGAGCATAACACTGAACTGAAAGAATTCGAACTAATTATTAATTTTGTACCATTTTAGTTATCTGTACACATTTTGAGATTATATTGGGCAGTTGATATGAAGTGGCCATTTGCAACTTCAACTTAACAGTGAATTTTCCATGCAACAAATTTTATTCTTTCTGTAGTTTCAGCCATGGTTTCACGTTTCAACGTTTTAGCGGCGTTGGTTATACCATAATAAATATGTCAATTGCCCCATTGGTAAAACATACCACAGCTATTAGCTCGCTTGGGTCAGGAGTGACGTATTATTGCCCTGTCTAAAATGGTAACACGCAAGCGGGTTGCAATGTAACTATCATTGAACTATTACTGGTATGAGGTATTAGCTGCCAACATGTCTTGGCTGGGCTATTATTCTTCCATAAGCACATAAGCCACCAGGTATAATAACAAAGACCTACAAACAATTGAATCAGTACTGGGGGGTGATGTCATATGCCAGTACCGTGCAAATTGACGCTGATGAGATGATGTATATGTATGCAATCTGTCATTGGAAGCATACAACAAGTATCCTGTCAAAACAAGGCCTCTACGAGCACAGACCAATTGCAACAGTTTTATACATACCATTATTGACCATCGTGTCGTGTGCGATGTTTCGGATAAACAAGCAGAAGAGGAAAAATAAAATTTAAGACTTTGGGACACGCCATTCACGAATGATCGTAATCGGGGTCCCTGCTTGTACTATATAGTTTGCAGAATATTGTTGACTATTGATGTCATATTATATTGTAAGAGGCAATTCGAACGTCAAACGTTTTAGTAAAAAATGATGAAATATCAGAAAATAATCCTATGTCTTCGATTCATTCCTAAGGCACATTGATTGCAAATGACAGGCAATCACACTAAATGCCACCAACGCAAAAAATAAGTTTATTTAACGAGAAATAGAAAGCAAATAAATAATCTGTATTACTGAGAAAAGGGCTTTTTTCATGGGATAACTTCGCAAGTGGTTTTTAAAGTATCGACGTGATCACAAACCATTTTAAGAAATGTATATTTTTTGCGTTTTATCTGGTCGATTGTGACACGTTCTAGGAATTGGATTGCCTGCTAGCTGTTAATTAAGAACTTCATTTTTAGTTTACTTCGAGGAACATAATTCGTCAAGGCATGGGTTAACTTCATATCGTCCAGCCGATTGTTGTTCAGAAACATGAGACACCATCAATTCCCTAGTACTAGACACACAACTGGGCATGTACCATCATAGCATAGAAAATTTCTGGCGTTACTTTTCGTAGCCTTTGTCATCATTGAGGACTGTTGTTCGCTTCTCTCTTCCAGCAGACTGGCTTGTGCTGATAGTTTAGTACTGAACAAGTTATTGACGTGAACAAATTATTTTGTTTGCTGAATAGTAAATCTGATGCTTACATTGTAAGACTTGGTCACGTAGAATCCAAGACTTTGGCTCAAATTAAACGCACCATTAAAAGGGTGGTGGAAAAGTATGCCGGAATACTGACAATAATTCAACCCCACAGACAAATTTACTGCCTATTTCTAAAACCATCACACGAACCAAGATTGATCCCTGTCATGATTTGTATCCCACCCACGCTTTCATTGTGATTGTTCATGCGAACATCGTGAATGGCATGACCTCATGGCCCCTGGAATAGACTGGTGCAGAATTGGATACGAATACCTCAAGGCGATGATGTAATAGCCCCCCTACAAATCTACAAGTCATCTGATGGAAAATGATTTTAACTATGTGACCGCCAGATAGAACGAAAACGGCCCAAACGAGGGAGTATTTATGGAATACAATTCCTTATTCAAAACAAATACATACGAGGACGGACGCCGACAAAGCCTTTTATTCTCCACCATGTATATGTCACAAAACCACAATCATAATAATTTGTACAGAGGGCAAGGGAGACGAAACATCCACCAGCAGACTTTAATCATAACAGGCCACATTCAGACGTTAAAAGTGTTTTCATACAAACTACAGAAAATAGTAGTATACAACTTGATACCGATAACACAGACCCGTACAACGGCATATTATTAATATGTCGGTGTATCTTATGTATAATGCTTGTTTTTCCTTCTTAATCAAGCGACTAGAACTGTTTTCTCAGTGGTTAAAGAAATACTAAACATAATGGCTTCATAGGTTACTCAATCACCCTGGAAAAATAAATTCCAAGATAGTTAGAATATCGAATTAGAGGTTTTCAGCAGGAAGAAAACGTCATCTGACTACGATATTAAAATATAAAATCAATCACTAGTGACTCAGTCGTGGATCTTCGAATGTCTCTGGATGGATAGAGCAAAAATAGGAATCACACTAATGTATCTTCGCCAGTATCTGGGTGACATAACACCTTCTGAGGTTACGCTATGTTTCCACGTTCCCGCTAATTTGAATTAACACATCGAGAAAAACTACAGGCGAGATTAATTATGTCATAGTTTTCCCTGTTCCCAAACACCAAGATTTGGTAAATCGGTTTACATGTAGCTGATACATCATCAGCGTGTTTTGCCCCAATACAGCAATTTTGCCCTGTTAACTCAACAGCGATGAAGATTGGTTTATGTTTACATAAATCACTACGGAGATTCCATAAAGTTGGCTTAATGACAACTATTATTTTCTTCCGATGGTGCTTCTTTCAATAGATGTCGTTATCCTACAAACAAATCTTTACTGGCCTTGTTGAAAGACAACTGCTCATAGTCGGGCAAAATACGACATGTTTGCAGAGTCACGTGATGGCCCGAATTGATAGACATGTTGTTTGCTTAGTAAGTTATTCGTATCATCACGGATGAGGCTCATCGACTAATACTACTACAGCGCTATTCATCCTTCAAGTTCTCTGATTCTAGATATAGAATCATTGCCGCCTTGCACATCATCGTTTCCATTTAACAGCACTGGTGTGCGGGATTAATTTATTAGGCCCAGAGGGCTAAGAATCTATTTAAGATTATGTGTCAATATACAAGAGATTTGCTAATAAATCTCATAACGAGAAGAACTACAACCTGCTAAACCATCTACAAATTAATTCGATATATTTAGCAGCGAAATTAGCTCAGTCAGTTGGCCAGTTGACTGATTTGTAGCCGAAATATAAGTAAATCCATGCATTGGGATCAAATGGCCTGGGGTTATTCAGTTACGGACATCTACGATTTGGGTGACTCAAGAAAGTGAAAAGGAGAATTCAATGCAAACCTTTCAAATAATGCAGGACTACCCGAGGTAGGGTCATATGCAATAATACCTGTGATTGCTTGTCGCGTACCCCACAACCGTAATATCCTCGATAGTGAAACGTAAAAATCAGTTTCAAGTTGTATTAACATTTATCTTGATTCAATGTCGTCTGTTTACGAAATACAGCTCTTCCTTACACCTACTAATAAAGCTCTTTATGTAGAATTTCACTCCGAATTCCCATTTAGTGAAGCTGGAGCACGATAAAAGTTATGGTTATTCAAGGCATTTAGATAAATTATTGCGTTAGACCCGACATCTAGTAACAAGCCCTCCTTCGTATGGAATCTCTATGTCCATAACCGAAAAGTCATCATCACAAGAAATGGATAGTGTCAAGGTGCAAGAAGGCATTAAATAGAAATATATGAACACATGCTACACTCTAAATCACAGGTTTCGTGCTCGAACGCAGAATAAACACCGAATTGTGGTTGAGCACAAGTTTCATCCTAACGTCTTTTGGTGTTAAACATCTTGGAATTTAGGATTTAAACATATGCGTTCAGGTTTTAAACACCTCGCGTTAATAACCTGGTCGGCTATGTTTCCAATCTAAAGCCCATGTGCTGAAAAGCTAAAACTTTAAAGCTGATACATGTGCTCAAACTCAACCTCCCTTTTGTGTTCTAGTCCTAAACATGCAATTTAGAGTGCGGTTGCTTGCACAAGAAAGCTTTCAACTAGTTCCAATAATACCGACAAGTTATCACGATGTTCCCAACATCGTTCAAGGGTAGTAACCTAGTTCACCGACGGTCTTTGCCTTTGATAAATCCACACAAGCTCGGCAGCCATTATATTAAATTAAATTACATAACAGGAAAATGATGTAGTTTTCCACGGTATAAAGGATCAAAATGACCTTGAATCTTCCCTCTTTCGGGATTCAGGATTAATTCATTAGCCCCAAGAGTAATGAATGTTTTCGGAGATGTTCTGTTAATTGTCGTCTCTTTAAATCTCGTACGAATGGAAAACATTGCCTCATGAATGATACTGTTTGCCCAAGAGTACATTTACACTGTTGTTTCTTCGAATATTGGGGACAGAGGACTGGATCAACAATCTTTACTGTTTTATAGCCGGAACGTAGACATGCTTCCAGTGGGTTTAAAAAGCGAGGAAAAGAATTAACTGCAGCCTGTTTCATTCTAAGAAACCGTCAATGTAACCATGTAAAATAGCTGTAAAATGTGCTTAAATCTAGGATATCGGAATGGGCTGCATTATAATAAGGATCGAAGTTCTATATCAAAGTTCTATTAAGGGCAATCCAGAATCCCCTATTTAATGCGTATACGTTTTATTTTTACTTGCGGTAGTCTTGCACAACTATAATTTTACTCGGAATCTCCATTTACTCAAATCAACGCAATTGGCGGAATCTTTGTAGTCCGTTTGTAAACCAGGCGGATTTAATTTTAATTGACATGTCGCCAGGAGCACTGTTTCGTAATTTCCTCACTTTTCCTTTACTGTATAGATTTATTATGAAATACTATTTATTTGATGTCATTCCCACCGGTGAACTCAATACAGATGAATCATGCCTTTCCACAGATGTATTGAGCAGGAATGAAAATTGACGATGCATTAGAACTTAGCTGAGGTTATATGTCATTCTTCTACTTTAGTGTTAAATTATTCCGAACTATATGGAAGTGCTCCACGTTTTTGTTGATTTGCACACAGCGACGCAATACAAATGCATTTTTGTAGGTTTTTCGTTTTTTTATATCATATTTTCTCCGATAAAACTACATTGTCTGATTTGAAATGAATATAATTTAGCGAATTTTAAATCACACCCTTATGCAAGGGCGGAGTCAGAAAATAGAAAATATGCAAAGGGGGGGTCGACTATAACAGTCCAACAGGCGAGGGTCCAGGGACGGCCTAGGCCCCGGAAGCTCTGGGGCCCTAGATCGCCGGAGATGCGTTCTGAGTGTTTTCCCGGAAATAAAACATCATACTGTAAGGAGATTTATGGTTCTATTTTCAGGAGATTTTGCGCAGCTTTTAGCACGCATCGATATTGAAAAAATCACACCTCATGCCTGCATCCATTTGATATTCTGGTTATATTTAAAACATACAAAACGATGACTTTTAGTTTATGGAAGGGAAACCAATACGCCTACCGGTACGATTCATTCACACAAACATAAAACAAGGAAAACCTCACAGCCCAACAGGCGAGGGTCCAAGGGTCGCCTAGGCCCCGGAAGCTCCGAAGTCCCAGATCTTCGGAGATGCGTTCTAAGCGTTTTAATTAAAAGCGTTTTGATTAAAGCGTTTTAATTCGAACATAATGTATGCAGATTTATAGTTCTATTTTCACGTTTGTTTTGCATTTATAAGCACGCATCGATATTGAAAATATCATACTTCATGCCTGAATTCATTTGATTTTCAAGTTATATTTAACACTTGGAAAAACTATGACCTTTACATCATGGAACATTAGAACCAATATGACACCGATTAATTTACACAAAGCTAAAATAAGCTAACTGACATCCTGACAGGCGAGGTTCCAGGGGCCGCCTAGGCCCCGGAAACTCCGGAGTCCCAGGTTGCCGGAGATGAGTTTTACGCGTTTTTCCGGAAATAAATTTGAACACAATGTATGTAGATTTATGGTTCTATTTTCACGTTTGTGTCGCATACACACGCATCGATATTGAAGAATATGCCGGACTCCATTTGACTTCCTGGTTTAACACAAACAAAACAGGCCTATAACACACCACTACACGTGGTGCGCTCGCGGCAATAATATCTGATTTTATATACATATTGAAACTCCAACTTAAATAATACACTCACAAACTACATGAATAGATGGTGGTATGTTTAATACACATATAGGTACTATAATTACATAATTTACATTCATTTAATTTACGTTAATTTTCACGTTTGTGTCGCATACACACTAGCTAAATAATATATAGCCCTCACGAGTATGAGGGCTATAGGTCGGCCCCAGTCACCTCCAGGGAGGGTTTTAGATAATTTTATTACGAATCACCCACCTCTGAAACTGTCGTACATCTAATCGCTATCCTCTCCTGAGCACTATTTTACAATCTTGCGCACTATTGTGAAATAGTAACGAATATATCGCCGTCTGAATTTTCCAGTCGAAAACTTCAACTCTCTACGCGCCATGTTCAATTGCAAACGGCCATACCGTGACGTCACCAACATGGCGCGTAGAGAGTTGAAGTTTTCGACTGGAAAATTCAGACGGCGATATATTCGTTACTATTTCACAATAGTGCGCAAGATTTTAAAATAGTGCTCAGGGGGGGATAGAGATTAGATATACGGCAGTTTCAGAGGTGGGTGATTCGTTATAAAATTATCTAAAACCCTCGCTGGAGGGGACTGGGGCCGACCTATAGCCCTCATACTCGTGAGGGCTATATATTATTTAGCTAATACACACGCATCGGTATTGAAGAATATGCCGGACTCCGTTTGACTTATGGTTTAACACAAACAAAACAGGCCTATAACACACCACTACACGTGGTGCGCTCTCAGCGATAATATCTGATTTTTTATACATATTGAAACTCCAACTTAAATAATACACTCACAAACTACATGAATAGATGGTGGTATGTTCAATACACATATAGGTTCTATAATTACATAATTTACATTCATTTAATTTACGTATCATTTCAAGATATTATTACTACGTAGAATCCCAGGGTTCGCTGATTCTTAAATTATTGTTTTTAGGTTTCACGGGGTCCCCGACCTAACAGAATGACTGAGGTACTTGGAAATCATACAAATTTGGTCTGAGATAAGAAGACAGGAAACCCTGTTCCGAGTGGTCGATGTAGTAACGTCGACACTTAAGATTGTATGACCTGGTCAATATGCACCTACATGGTAGATACGCATCCTAGACTGAATATAATTTGTCCAATATGTAACGGTTTCAAACTCTCTTGGCTCTGTCGCAAATTCACAGTCATCCCTCTCAAAGTAAACTCATCTTCTAAATTGCATCCACTTTGAAGAAATGTTCTAACCTAAGCGGCTAATGAATGTAATTAACTGTTTGACTCAGTAAATCTTATTTATTTTGTTCATGCGCTGTCATATCTATTGGATTAGCGATATCCAATTTGTCGGTGTCGATTTTATTCATGGCTACATTTTTACCTGCGGCACGCAGGTCTACGGGAGGCTCGCGTTGTTGTTGTTGTTGTTGTTCTTGTTGTTCTTCTTCTTGTGACTTTTTGAAATGCGCATGCGCTAAGAGAGTGTGATCTCTGCCACACTTTTCTTTTCAACCTCCGATCTCACATGACAACACTGTCTTCAAGCGCGTTTGAATTCATTTGCAACTATATTCGGTGGAATTATTGCTTCGTTAATTTCCGGATTGGATTTATTATACATGAGAATAGTGTGAATAACGTCAAAGGACCTACGAAGTAGGGTAGGCATTGGGACTCCGACACGCACTGAACTCTTGGACCCCCAGTTGAAATCCTGCCAATATTAAGATGGGCACGGCCCAAGTTAGATTCACCAGTGATTTTAATCAAAAATCACCAGAAATTTTCATCAAAAGTAGGTCAGCTCGAAACATGCTGGTAACAGTCCCCTAATGCACCTTCATGCCAAAAATCAAGGTTCTAATATCAACGGTAACACTCAGATATAACATATCTCTCAGATATAACATATATATAAATATTAATATTCATGTCACTGTTCCATTGTTTCTCTTGTTGTATTCCTCTTAAAATTTTGTACTCTGCTTTTGACTGGTGTTTGTACAATAAAACTTGAATCTTGAATGCTTATTTTGCCGACGAAAGGATTCAGATGGACTCACTCATTACCGGACAATTTCAAATGGTAGCCCACTTCGAAGGGACAGAAATGACTATGTAGTATTTAATGAGTTAGACACCCCTGTGCGCGAACAATACCTCGCAGTCGTGCAGTTATATTGTGCACTTTCGGTTACAAGCATGACATTTGGCAAATAGCTATTTTGAATGAGTCTCTTTCGGAACACAGCTTCTCTATCCTCATTCTCGCAAGCCAGGGCCTTGATTCGCTGGTATTGATGTTCCCGTCCTCTTCCGCACTCAGAATCCCTTTAGAATAGCATTAATCACTTCCGTAAATTCAATACTTATGTGTATCAGCAGACAATGCGCAGAAACATATTGCATTTGACATCATTCTCTCAAGTCGGAGCCCATTTCTGCTAGAATTTACTGGTTCTATACAAAATTTACGTTACTTTGTCAATCAGTTTTACGTATGGAATTACGTCATATATAGCAGATACTGGCCATAAAAACGATCTACTTGACCTCGTGGCCAAAAGCTAGGGCCTTTGTTTTCCAGGAGGGGTTTTTGGGTTTGATTTTGATACTTAGATACCTTTCGCATTGACTTTAACTTGGCAGTCATTTTCGCGAATGCAACAATTTGATGTATCAAACGATAATAACGAGAATTCGACATCATTCTCTTACACACAGACCTTGTTTAGTGAACTAGCTCCGAAATTTCGCACTTAAATCACCCTCTGAATGACTTAGTGACAAACATATTCGCGAATTGAGTATAGCGATATATCCATAGGTACTGACTAGAAATGTTTCTTATTTGCAGAATTTGATTAAAAAATAATAATAATAAAATTAGCAAACTTCGAAAAGGCTTGGCCGAACATGCCAGATGAGATGATATTTCCTAAGAATGAAATAGTTAATCATTTATATAGAAGGAGCAAACCATGTTTTGGTATTGACTTGCTGTGTGGGAAAGAGTGGCAAGGTATTAAGTTTACAGATGATAACAAACGTAAATGCAGAAACTTAATTAATTACTCTAATCGAATATCAAGACTGTAACAGGCCTCAATTTGAATAGTGAAAAAGTGTCAGTATGCCTCTTGGACAGTTCGATAAAGTTTTAAACCCCATTCCATAGTTTCACAGATGAAAGTGATAGACCTGATACTAAATTCATTGAAAAATAACTTTGAAGGAAATATAAATTTTCCATTTTGATCGGCAAAGTAAGCGAGAAGGGAGACTGAAGAGAGCAGATTTTCGCGCTATGACTAAATCCTCGAAATTTGTGTGGATTTCCAAATATTTGAAAGCCTTTTTGATTTGTCAAAAGCAACGACTGAACCGAATGTTTTGAAATTTGGCATACACGATACTTGTACCAAGGCATTGCCAAAGCGATCATTGTGAGTTCGTCTGTCAATTCAGTATAGACGGCACGAACCAGTCAAAATCGTCGGATTTTGAAGGGAGAAAGTGAATATATATATATATGGTATCAGACCTATTACGCAATTCCTACAATTGTGGGTTACAATTTGAAAATTACTTCCCTTGGCATGATAACACTGGCAGATGGCGCTTTTTTTCTACAATTACCACTACCTCCGCTGATATGTTTTTCACTGTATTATTGCCACTGCCGCAGGTTTTGACTACAATGTAGTCATTTCTCACTTGTTTCCTAAATTACCGTCTGTGCTTCAGGTCGGTGATAATGTTGACTCGCCGGGTAACCTGGATGGTTTGATAACTCTAGGGTTGTTCAGTTCAAGAAGCATGATAGGTATATAAAAAAAGTATCAGTCTGAAATTGTATGGTACCAAGCGATGATTACCCGTTTTCCCTAGGACGACGTGCAACGTGTATAATTTCTTTCAATATATAAATGACATTGAAGACACCTGCCTTGGCTTCAACCATGAACCAGATTCTACACTAAATACTATCAAATCAGACAGAATTGACACCATTGGGTAGGAATATACCAGAATGTCCGGCTGTGTTCGTCTCTAACAAAGTTACATCAATTAACTCCGGCATCCGTCAGCCTCTTAGTTCAACTAAACATGCTGTAGAAGCTCGAGTATGAATGTTAGGTGCCGAGGGATGCTTTCCTGTAAAGTCATATGGTTGCTTTTTAGTCGTCAGATCTCGGCAATTTTTCCCACCTCTTGCATATCGCTCCAATTTATTACCTGTATATGGTAGGATTCTGTTGGTGGACTGTTAGTCCCCGAGACCAGCCCTCTGTACATGTCTCTCGACTAATATATGTAGGTGTATTGTTTTGGTGGGAAATTTAAGCCGTACGACGTCGGACATTACAGGTTAGTTTTTCTGGGTATTCTTGCACTTACCAGGTTTACCCCGTGTTGAGGCGTTTACTCCACGATACTCATCCATTAACATCAGATGAGTTGTTTGAGCTGATCTGTCATCTGTCGATGCTCATCCATTAACATCAGATGAGTTGTTTGAACTGATCTGTCATCACATCTCCCGATCTAGCGTATCTAATTCCGTTGCTAGGGGCCGCGTGGATACTTCATAGTCTCCACATGAATCCACCGTATTCTCGAATATGAATGTTAGGTGCCGAGGGATGCTTTCCTGTAGACTCATAAGGTTGCTTTTTAGTCGCCAGACGTCATCAATTTTTTCCCACTTCTTGCATATCGGTCCAATTTAGCATCCCTAAGATTATGGAATGTGGTTTTGATATATATACCTGGGAAATTTCCGCTTCCTAGGAATTATCGGCTCCCTGTCTCCCAAGGGAGCTCCCTACCTGGCCTCGGCTTTTGTGACCTGTCCAGGCCTGGGCGGAAGATCATTTCGCCCCCCCCCCAATCCTTATTATTCCTCTTACCCCTTAAGCCAGGGGGTTGGCACGCTATATCCCTGGTTAAACCTCTATCAGAAAATGTAAACAAATCCAATATCACCGCTTTGATGTCTCAGCGGCTTCATTTTCAAATAAGGTATTTTGGGTCAGATTTTTTTAATATATTTTGTACTGGTTTTCTACGCAAAAGCTGCATGATAAATTGGTAGATATTAGTCTCATGTGAAATAACAGTTTTTTCCCACTTTTCCTCAGACAAAACAGGAGACGAAAACAACACTTTTCTGATACCTCATATGGCCGCCATTTTGATTTTAGCCATGATCCCCTCCTCGGGAGCTTATACAGAGTCAAAATAAACCCAATATGCTAAACTATAAAGTCACTGGGTGTCAGCTCTTTTTTTTTTAGATAGGGTAGAAAGTTTGTTATGGGGACATACATGTAGATACATACATACACCCTCCGCCTCCCAAGACCTGGAAGGTTTAATACTCCCTGGGAGATGACAGCAACAACATATCCTATTCAATATCTTGAATCCCTAAGTTATTTTAGGGCCATTGCACTCCGTAACAAAATACAGTATGACCGCTCTGATGACATAACGGTGACATCATATTCTACAAATGCATTATTGAGTCGATTTTTCAGTCAGATTTTCCCAACAAAAATATCTTAGCTATTCCAGTGGGACCTGCATATGGCGTATACATATCTCGCTTAGTAGCATTTGCTAGATCCTGTGTTAAATGTGATGATTTTAATCAACGTCACAAAACATTTTTTCCGGAAGTTATAAAACAGGGCTATTCCACCAAGCGCCTCCACTCAAAGTTTCTCAAATTTGGCGATACAAATCGCATGCTGATAGCAAAATACGAACGTAGCGTGCAAGATCTATGGCGCTACGTTTCGTAACTTGTGTCTAATTCCGCTTAATCCGGGGCTAGGGGCCGTATGAACCCATGTACTTCAACATCCTCATGGTACTCATATCAACAGTCACAATCAAAGCGTGACTGAGATACATCATTCTTTAGATGACGACTTTACAACGAATATTATGGATTAAGAATACTGATCAGCGATACGGATTTGATATTTTTGGAACATCATGATGTCTTGCCGGCATCATTGAAAACTGTTGACCGCTTCTCTCTTGCAGGAAACAAGCCTATGTTTATGTATACTATGATTGTCTTTTTGAATTTGGTGCTAATACTGTTATATGGAATATGGAATAGGTCTTTGGATTATGGACGCGGATATTCTCTAATGGACGACGGCTGGATTATGAATGACGGACTAGACGCTTGTAATTTTAACCTGTGTATGCCTGGATTCTGCTGGTGGACAAGTTGTTCCCGAGGCCGGGCCCCTGCACACCCAACACTCATAATGGATACAATACAAAGAAATAATATTAAGACAGACCCGAGGAACCTTAGTGCAGGTTTCTCGGCCGAGTCTCTAATAGTTCGAAATGCACTAAGACCTTTTTCAATCCAAATGACAGATATATTTCTGACAGCAAAGCAAGGCCACGACATCAAACCTTGTAATATTGCGCTTGATGATTGTTTAGCACCGAATTCTACATGTAATAATTTCAAAATTTCTAAGTGTGGACATCGTGGATGTCTCACGTGTCCACTCTTTAATACGTCAGCTTCATTTAGTTCCGCGTTAACTGGTAACTCATATTCTGTCAACTCGTATGTTGATCTTAGTTGTTCTACTACAAACTGTATTTATTTAGTTTCCTGTGAGAAGTGTGGTCAACAGTATGTTGGCAAGACCACCCAAAGACTCCATCTTAGGGTGAACGGTCACAGAAAATCCGTTAAGAAAAAGCAATTGCTTATAGGTAAACATTTTTCTGGACCCGACCATGGCTGGGATAACTTTATTATTCAGATCATAGACGTCGCCTATCCATATACTAAGGATTCCCCTTTGGATTTGAGAGAAAATCCGAGAGCGGGAATTATTCTGCATGCTAGAACTTGGGTCAGTTTTTCCGTTTGGTTTAAATGATAATATCAGTGGGTTCGGCAATGCTACAAACCGCCGTTCAAATATATCCAACATTACCCAACTAATTAAACCCCATCAACGGAGACAACGCAGCCATGGTTGGCGAAAGTTTAATAGTCCGATGATTCACGATCATATCACTTTAAATTACTTACTGGGTTTAACTAACGCACCCAATAGTATACATAGCTTACGTACAGTTCTGTATGCGTTACCTCTGAGAGCTTTAAATCAAATAGCCAGAGATATACAGCAATCTGCGTCTTCAGGAAATATAATACCATCCAAAATCAGTAAAGTATGTCAAGATATAGCGTATTTTCGGTTGTATCGTCCAGTGAACATAATCGAAACATCCCAAGATCGGCTTTTCTTGAACCTCAACTACTTAGATAAAGAACTGGACATTATTAATTTACCTCGAATCCTGAATGATCCAGAGGTACGCAACACTGTACCAAACTATTTTAAGTTCACAGAACCTCCTTGCATTTCATATAAGTATACTAAATCTATAGCCACCAAAAATATTCAATTACTCTAATGCTGACAAGGAGTTTGACTGGAACTTATACACGTCGGGGGGCTATAGTTGTGACTGTGAATCGTCGAACTTTATCTATACACCATGCAAACATGTGACTGGTGATCTTGATGTGGTGAGTGATA